>PVLD010030750.1:0-16503 GCA_004027595.1 Dinomys branickii
TCTGTTGTTGAGAGGATCAACTGTCTGACTAAATTTGCATGTCTGTATATGGGTCTACAATTCGAAGATATCAATGGATAAAGCAACAACTACTGTTGAGACCATATCTCCTTGTCTATAGATTAGTTGTGATTGTACTATTTTCTATGATAATGGGTGCCTGTTTGTCAATATGTTTTTGTACTTTTATGTTTCTAAAATTAAAAAAAAAATTATATAGTTAGATACTCCTGTGTTTGGTACATAGATTTTTTATTATTATTACCTCTGCCTGTTAAAGTTTTCTCCTCACAACTATATAGTGAATTTCTTTATCTCCTTTTTTGTTTGTTTATTTTTTGTCTTTTTGAGACAGTCTCACTATGCAGTTCAGGCTGGTCTTGAGCTCACTTTATAGCCCAGGCCGGTGTTGAACCCACAAGGATCCTCCTGCCTCAGCCTCACAAATGCTGGGATTACATGCCTGCACCACCACACTCAGCACTTTTAATTGTTTTTGGTTTGAAGGTCCCATTGTCTGGGTACAGAATAGCTACATCTGCTTTTTTTCTGGGTTCTTTTTTTCAGGAACCCAGAAATACTCTAATGGAGTATTATTTTCCATTTTTTGATTTTCATTCTATCAATTTCGGTTTGAGATAAATGTATTTTTAGTATACAGCATATTGGATTTTTGTGTTTTGATCCACTCTGCCCATCTACTTCTTTTGGTTAGTGAATTGAGACTGTTTACATTGATGGTTATAACTGATATTTATTGGCTTATCTTTGTCATATTGTTTTCCACTGTTGGTTTGTCCTTCTTCCCTGTGTTTAATTGCTTGCTGTGCTTGGTGCTTTCTGTCTGTTGCTGTTCTTGAAATTGTGGACTTTTTACAATCTATTTCTAGTATATCTTTTAGTAGTCTTGGCATTGTTGGTTTGGTGCCCATGAAGTTCTTCAGTTGATCTTTATCATGGAGCTATTTTATTTCTCCATTAATGTTGAAGGATAGTTTTGAAGGGTACATCAATCTGGGTTGGAAGTTGTTTTATTTCAAAACCTCAAATATTTCACTTCAAGTTCATATTAACTTGATGCTTTGTGTTGAGAAATCTGCCATGATTCTGATGGGCTTTCCTTTTGAGATGATTTGTTTCTTTTCTCTAACAACTTTTAATATTCTTTTCTTTTGTTGAATTTCTGGGATCCTGATCACTATATGTCAGAGTGTAGATTTATTTTGATTATGGCTAGTTGGTGTTCTATATGCCTCACTTCCTAGATGTCCGATTCTTTTTCCATTGTTAGGAAATTTTCTGCTATTACTTCTGCAAATAGTCTTTGTATGTCATTTGCATTGACAGCTACTTTTTTTTTTTTTTTTCCGGGACCGGGGATCGAACTCAGGGCCCTAGTGCTCAGCGGCAAGCACTTAGCCCACTGAGCTGTACCTCCAGCCCCGACAGCTACTGTTTCATTAATACCTATTAATCTTACATTGTTTTTCTTCGCTTTATTTTATAGCTCTTGAACTGTTATTCTTGGTTTCCTGTTATTTTTAACAGATTGAATCTTTCATGGTCATTAGCCACAATGTTGTCTTCAAGATCTGAGAGTTTATCTTCAGCTTTGTTCAAGTGGTTTTGCCAGCTTTTGATGGAAATTCTAATTTCCTGGATATCTGTTTGAATCTGTTTCATGCATTGTAGTTCTTTCCTATATTGTTCATTCAAGGTTTTATTTAATTTTCTATGCTCCTCAATTTTCTTTTCTATGTCTTCTTTAGATGTGATAAACAATTCTTTCATAATTGTTGTCATTTCTATTTTTATCTCAGAGATTATTTCTGATCCGATATCTTTTCTGGCCTGATGGAGCTGTTTCCTTACTTCAGCTGCTATCATTTCAGAAATTTCAGGTACATGACTTCCAAGGTCTTCTGCGTGAGTATCTCCTGGATTTGTCCTGAGTGGGCTGGAGGTCTGCAATTGCATTTTGCTCCTTTGTTTTTTCATTTTCAGAGATCCATAGGTTTCCTGTAGCTCATTCTCACTCCCAGGGTGATGTTGGAGCTGTGGGGCAAGTACGCAAAGGCCCCCAGTTCTAAGTGTAGCTCCCTCACTGGTGTGTGCAGGTGAGGTGCAATCCCCAGTGCTCACAAAGCTGTATGTAGCTCAGCTCAGCACCAACAGAGGGGAGGGATGAGAAGTGGACCTCAGGCCCCTGAAGCTGTCCCGGGCTGTGCCTGGCTCTTACACTCATGGGGGAAGAGCTGGGGGAGTCATCAGCATTCCTAAAGCTTTCTGAGGTTCAGCTCACCTCCAACAGCAGGGGTAAGGAGCAGGGAGTTGTCCTCTGGCCCCCGAAGCTGTCTGGGGCTGTACTGGCTCCCACACTTGTAGGGGAGAAGCAAGGGCAGCTCATCAGCCTTCCTGAAGCTTTCCGAGGTTCAGCTCAGCTCCAATAGGGGGCTACCCTGGTAAACTGATTAGACTAAAGTCACACAGCTGCAAAGTCAGAATCCAAGCTGTGAAACTCAGGCCATTCTGAATATAACATCCCAAATCTATGCAATGCCATTCTATATCACCAAAGTTTGTTTCACTGATCTTTAACATTACTACCACTTGAGCACTACAAAACATTGCAGAATCTCTTTACCCATCTTAAAATGCTGAAGCAGAATTTGTCTTCCAATAATATTTCACTAAAGTTTGGGAACTAGTGCCTTAAATTACTTGTATCATTGAAGAAACATATTGACCCTAACGATATAGTCATAGTCATTCCTTAGTAAACATTCTTGAAAATGTATTTTCTACATACGGATAGATGATTCCATTAATTTTCCATTAAGTTGTAAATATATTTACTCTTAACAATTATTTATCATAGAGAAACCACATGATGTTACAAAATGAATTTTAAGATTGAGCAAATGAAGGGGTCTAAATGTCAGGGATGGCAAAATGCTTCTAGGCAGACAAATCTACGACAGACAAAAATTAGAAACAGAGTAAAATGCAAAAGGCAACTGTGTAAAAGACATTTGAGCAACTGACGAGAGACAGAAACTAGGGTATATTCTCCACTGAAAAAAAGAATATGTGCTGGATGTAACTTATGCATAAGCAGCTTTTACCCTGAGCTTACTTCCTTGTCCACAGTACAAATTGTCTAGGTAGAGACAAACATCTGTAATCTTACTGGCTTAAAGCTTCAGAAAATTGAGTTTGTCATAGACCTAGAATACAAAAACTGATAAAATAAATCAACCCTTTAAGATAAAGAAAAATGATATTGAATATAAATTATGTTCTGGAAAAAAGAATAAAGAGCACCAGACATTATATTTTAAATTTTTGTTTATAGTTAAGAAAAATAATAAACTATCAAAATTAGCTTTAAATTGAGAATGATAAGAACAAATATTATACATAGCAGTGTTGACACTACAAAAAATAATAATTTAAGAGGCAAAGCCAAACTAATCAGAACATACTACATAGTAATTGACTATATATAAAGAAAGACAGGAAAAAAACCAAAAGAAGATGAGAGGCATAAAAGTGACAGAAATGAATATTGCAGATATGACGGACCTTATCCAAGAATGTAAGAAATGGCATGAATTGTAAGTGCAATAAACTTTCTAATGAACGACAGGACACTAAAGTAGATAAATAAAAATAAAAGCCTCTATAATCTGCTATCCAACTGAATCACTTTTTGACAAAAAACATCAACACAGAATCAAAATAGAATCATCAAAAGGGTTCACTATGCAAACATGAAACACAAGAAAAATGGACTAACTATAAAATATGAACAAAATATATCCCCAGAAAATTCTTCTTAAGATTAAAAATATAATTTCACAATTATCAATAGGTCTATTAAGTATAATATAAAATCATTCATGTAATGTATGAAGTAAGATACTGATGATACTGACAAAATTTATGGGAGAAATATATTCACAATAACTGGAGTTTTTTTAAAACATTTTTCTTAGCAATTGATAGAAAAATTAAGAAAAAATTCAGTGAAAAGCAACAAAAAAGATTAAATAGCCCTGCTGAAAAATGTAACTCAGTTGGACATTGTAGAATAGAACACATTACCAAATACAGAATAAGTGTTCTTTCCAACAGTGTGTAATGTGATCTCTAAGGTATACTAGGTAGTGGTATAATGTAAATCTTGATAATTGTCAAAATTGAAACCTAACATTCTGTGACTTCAGCTGATTTAAATCAAGAAATTCTGCAAATTAAATTTCCAAAGTTACCTGAACTATTTAGAAAACTAACCTCTAAATAGTAGCATCTCTACCTAAGAGTTGTATGCATGAAAGGCAAGACTCACAAGGAGAAGTAAAATTTTTTTTAAATAAAATAAATATAAATACGTGGTGTTTTGAGGACAAAATGTAGTATTTACATAGAATTTTTTACTTTTAAATTCAGATGTCAGACAAGAAACAATTAAAGTGAATCATCTAGTTTTTCACTCTAGAAAGCTAGAAAAAACTAAGTAATAGTAGTTAGAAATTCTGAACATAGAATAGATACCAGAAACCAATTCAAAACTTCCTATTCAATAATTTTCACTTGATTGTTTTATTGTTACTTATTAATTTTAACAGTTATTTTCAATTATTTGTTACATCCAACTTCTAAGGCATCACTGAGTCAGTTTCTCTTGCCTTTTTTTGGTACATCTAGTCTGACATTCAAGTTTAACTGTAAATTTGCTTTGCTTGGGGACTGCTCTGAGATTAACAAAGCCTACTTCTGGATATCACTGAATGGGTCATGGTGGCATGATGTTGGGGTCTGTACCTGGCACTGATGATTACTTTTAGTCAAATTTACAGGGAGAATCAGAGGCAAAACCCAGGCAGAAAAATGTGTATGTTTGCCCTGTGTTATTTGATTAAGTTTACTTTTAGTTTTACAGAGGTTTACAGCTGAGAGTTTTCCTTGAATCTCAGAAAAGACTCGTTCACATGTTTTAAAAAATGCTGAAATGATTGACACTTTCGTGAAAGAAGTATTGCATTTTCAGTGGAACACAGGACCATACTGGGGAAATTATTAACTCATTATTGTTTTGCTTTGGAGATTCAGTGTGGTTTTAGGAGATGTGTTTGGGTGCAAGATGACAAGGGGTGGGATATAACAATGTTAATTGTCAACTTGGTTTGTCTGGGCCCTACATACAGCATAATGCTGGGTATGGAGGTGTGTTACATAGTTCTTTGTTTTCACAGCATGTGAACAAAATGCGTTTCTTAATAAACAGTGATTGGAGTGGTACTAAAATTGCAGTACTATTCTCCATTCAATCTTAAGTATAGCTAAGTGACCAAGTAACAGGCAGGTCAAAGATATGGAAATAAAGAGGGAGACATAGAGCAAGAGAGAGAGAGACAGAGAGAGAGAGAGAGAGGAGAAAGGGAAAAGGAAAAGTAAACCACACAGGAATTTGGAGGTACGTGTATATATCAAACATGCCATTTTTAACTAACACCACCAAAGGTTTTATTTAAGTTACTACTTTTTATTTCCATAATTACATTGCCTTTATTTAAATATATCTTCTAACAACTATTTTTTTATAGTTGATCTCAGTGAGGAGTGATATTTCTGATTATTTGACTCTAAAAGCTACAGTGATGATACTCTCAGGATCTAGAATCCCCCGAAATGAAGCTTCATAATCCCCAAGTCAAGGGACCTAGTCATTTTGGAGAATGACATATGTCAATACTAGCAGGGCAACTGTCTATATTGAACACAGTCAATCCTTCCATGAGAGAGGGAGGAAAGGAGTGAAACACCAGGGTGCACCATGCAAAGAACTGTCTGACAGTAATACCCAGTGAGTGTATTGGTGAGGCCTATATCTGATAAAGATATGTTGAGGATGATGACATGACCTCATATATTTTGACTGACCAGGTTCTTTTAGCATACAGTGTTGAATGGTGATTAGACAGCTTTGGGATTCCACCCACAGGGGCATAGTGGGACATTTGAGTTCACCCTGTGATTGCGAGGCTGTCTTTCCCATGTCCTCAGACCTTTATCAGTTGCCACGTGTCTTGTGCCTCTTCCAGTCTCTGAAAGTTTCTTAGTGTTTATTTGTCTTTTAAGTCTTCACACTTGAAGACTATTGCCTCTCTGAACTGCTGGAGGTCACACTAGTGAAATTTTGTCAAGATAAACTAAGGTTGATAATAATTTATGGCATTGTATCAGTCAGGGTTTACTAGAGAAACAGATTTAACACAAGATATACAAATGTACAACAAATTACCATTTGGCTTACAGTGGTCAGCTACAGGGTTAGATGAGGAAGTGTTTAGAGGGTGTCCGCACACTGGAGATGGAAGAGCCCAGGCCTGGGGCCTGGAGCTCACCGCAGTGTCCGTGCAAGTCCGTATCAAGGGCTGTTGCGTCTGCTATGAAATGCTGATGAACCTACGATGAAGGCCGGAGAGCCAGCACCAGGATGCTGAAGAGTCCCGGGCGGAAGCCGAACGGTCTGCGCCGGAAGCCGGGAGAGGACCACGCTGAAGGTGAAGACTGGAGCTCCTCCAAGGAGCTCGCAGCCCGTCCTTCCTCAGTTCCTTTTCTTACACGGTCCGCCAGCTCTGGGGCGGCGGGGGGCCCTCCGCACCCGCACCCTCTGCACGCCTTCCTCTCGCACAGGTTTAGGACGAACACAAATAGGCACCCCAGCTCCCTTCTGAGTCACATAGTTAACCTTATGAACTTCCAAAATTAACATAATAAACATCCCACAAGGGTAAGGGCATGTCCATTGTACCCCAAGATTTACAACTGCTGAGTCACTCAGCCAAACCTCTACACTCCCTAAGTTGACTCAATGTATCAATCATAATAAGCACGATGAATAAGAACCCTTTTTTTCTGAAATTTGTCACATCACTTATTAGATTTTTGATATTTGTTCTATTACTACTAACTGTAAAGAGTTTGAGAAAAGATCCTTTCAGTGTCTGCTATAAAAGATTATCTTTCCAATTTCTTCATGTCTTAAAATATGAAGATAAAAGAAGTAATAAAAATAATTACCACAGAGCAATTTCAATTTGAAAGTGACTCTTAAATGTTAATTCCCTAGCAAGAATAGGATACTGTTGACCTTTTAAACTGTTACAAAATCTGTAATATATTAAGAATGTAGGAAAATCACTTGTCTTTAACCATTTTCTTGAATAGAATTGTATTAGCTTTCCTTCAACGAATCCTATGTTTATCTTGGAACCTGTGCTTACTCTTTTCTCTGTTTTCATAGCACTTGAATCCTCTTTTGATTAGCAAGATTCATGCCTTCATTAGCACTGCTGGTAGCTCCTTTCCTCTCTTCTGCTCTTGACATCTCTATGATCTCTATGCCTCTTGGATAGGATAATCCAGAGAACAATCACAATGCTTCACAACTACCAATCAGTGTCTCCAGCTCCCAGGAAGGTGTAAGCTCCTTGTAGGTAAGGGCTGGATGTCTTAGTTACTTTTCTTTAATTGCTAAGACTAAATACTTGACACCCAAAGTTAAAGGAGGAAAGGGTTATTTAATTCACAATATGTAGAAATTTCAGTCCATAATCAGCTGCCTCCAAAGCAGGGTGATATGGCAGAGGTGCAACAGTTCATGGCGGCAGAGGATAAGAAAAGCAACAAGGGCAAAAATGGGGGAACAACCCTCTTTCCCTTCCTTATATTGTATGCAGACTATCTCCCCCTGGGGGGGGGGGAGGCTAGCACTCACATCATCTCCTGCTCTCTTCTTGCACAGGCTCAGTATGTTTACAAAGTGATGACCCTGGCCCCTTGCTGAGTCACTTGGTTAAACTTCAAAATTTCTCAAGTTGGCACAGTGAACAACATCCTAGAGTTGTAAGGGCATGTCCTCAACACACTAGGATGCAGAACTGCTGAGTCACTTAGTTAACCTTTAGGCTTCCCAAGTTCACACGATGTAGCAACCATTACAACCCACCCCTTGTCACCTTGACGAACAGGCGCATTTCTTTAAGTTGGTTTCCAGCTACAAAGACATACTAATTCTTATCATTTCACAGCTTGAACATTACAACACAGGCTTAATCTCTAAGAACCATTATTAAGTCTCTTAACATTATATTACATTAGAACCATATCATTCTGCCCTTGGGCCCTCAAAGACTCATGCACATCTCTTTATGTAAAAGGCATCTAGTCCATCTGTAGGAGTTGCCAAAGTCCAAAGAGTTTCAGCACTGCTGAAAAGTCCAAGTACCAAGTCTCCTCCAAGATAAAGGCAAACTCTTAGCTGTAAGCCCCTGTGTAAATGAAAAGTTAAACAATTTAAGTCCTTATGTAAATGAAAAGTTAAACATTCAATAGTACAAGATACATATTTTTATTCCAAAAGTTATAAACAAGGGGATACAAAGGAAGCGGACAAAAGCAAGACCACAGTCCAGCAGGGCAAACATCTGAGGCAATCTGTGGAATGTTACGAGCTCCAAAGGGCTTGGGCGGCTACACACCTACAGCACTTCTGGTGATGGTAGCTCCCCAGGCTTCTCTCTTAGGCCCACTTTGCTCCCTGCTTACAGCTTTCCTTAGATGATCCACCTTCCTGTCTTCTCCAAACTTCTGGGGTGTCCACTGCACCTTTGGCTTCACCCACATAGCTCCACACACTGCCCTCTCAGGGGCACACTGCCTTCCTTCCCAAGCCTTCTGAAATTGGGTGGAAGGCTTCTTAACCCCACAACTCTTGCATTCTGCAAATGCTTAAAACCAGAGCCATGGAGATGATGCCACAGTCTGCTGCCAGCTGCAGTGGTAGCCAGGATTTTCTCTCTCCTGGTTGTAGGGGTCAAGTGCCTGGATCACTGAGCATTGTTATTCCAATTCTAAGAAATAAATTTTCTATGCTGCCACCATTCTGGAACATGGTGCTGCTCTCCAGCTTTCTCCTCAAAGCAAAATCTTTCACTTTTACAGTTTTGAGGCTGCAAAGAGTGGAGACTTGCTGTTTGTTGTGATGCCTATAGGCCATCTTTTGTATTTTCTTACTTCTTCTGAGCAACAGAAATCTCCTCAGCTCTATCCTTGTGGTCCGCAGCTTTACTGGAACTTCCTTATTGGCCAAACCCACAATATTTTAAATCATCCTTCTGGGCCTTTTGTTCTTGATTCTCAACATAAATCTAGGTAAAATCTCCCAACAGCAGCCATACCACAGCTGCAACATTTGAATGTCTTAAAATTTCTTCTTCCAGACTAATTAGTTCACTACCCTTAATCTTAGTCTCAGTTGAAGTTTCTGAACATGAGCAAAATGCAGACAAATTTTTTGCCAAACCATAACACACATTATCTGGAGTCCAACGGCCAATGTAGACCTTCTTCCTAGAAGAAACTTCCTGAGCCTGTTCTTTACAACCCAGATTTTTTATCAGTCTTCTGGTCTTCTGAGCTCCAAGGAGAATCTCCCATACATAGGCATTCCAGCTCTACTCTTTCAGGCAACATCTCAAAACATTTCCAAACTCTTCCCACAAGCCATTCCCAAGGGCTCTTGATAACATGGTCAGATATAGTCACAACCGAGACCCCACTTCTCTGCTACCAAATTCTGTCTTGGTTAATTTTCTCTCATTGTTGAGACAAAATACTCAATGCCCAAAATTAAGGAAGGGAAGGTTTATTTAGCTCACAGTTTGTGGAGGTTTCAATCCATAATCAGCTGGCTCCAAGCCAGGGTGATATGGCAGATGGGCAATAGTTCATGGCAGCAGAAGACAGAAAAATAACAAGAGCAAAATGGGGGGAAACAAGCCACTATTCCTCCCTTAGAGTGTAATCATGCTACCCATCCTGGGGCAAGTGTAGCACTCACATCATCTCCCTGCCTTCTTGCAATGCCTCCCAGTGCTTACAAAGTGAGGACCCTGGCCTTCAGCTGAGTCCTTTAGTTCAACTTCGAAACTTCTCAAATTGACACAAAGGACAATGCCCTAGAATGGTAAAGGCATGTCCTCTACTAACTAGAATGAAGAACTTTTGAGTTATTTAGTTAACTTTCTAGACTTCTCAAGTTGACACAATGTATCAGCTATTACCAAGATTCATGCCTTCATTAGCACTGCTGGTAGCTCCTTTCCTCTCTTCTGCCCTTGACATCTCTATGCCTCTTGGATAGGATAATCCAGAGAACAATCACAATGCTTCACAACTACCAATCAGTGTCTCCAGCTCCCAGGAAGGTGTAAGCTCCTTGTAGGTGAGGACTGGGTCTTACTCTTTAATATTCTTCGTCATTTAGAGCGTGGCTGGTACATAGCAGACATACAGTGTATGTAGTATCTGTAAGAGAAATAAGTGCAAGAATGAATGAACTGGAATAAAGAAAGATGATTCAAATTCAGGAAAGAGTAAAGGAACCCAGAACACAAATACATAAAATTTGTCAATTTACACAAAATTCTTAAGCATATTATTTGGCACTTTTTTTTGTATATTTCAGAATTCTATGTATCTAATGTAATGCACTTATACTATAATATTGTAAATCCAAAACAAAATGGCACATCATTGTTCTCAATTTGACATGACTTCTTTCCACCCCTGTAGTTCACAGGAAGGCAGGTTTGGGGATCCATACAGACATAATCCACCCCACCCCAAACATTCATACCCACAGACCTAATCATTAAATTCAGGAAGGAAATCACCATTTGGTCAAATTCAATTTCTATTTTAAAAATTAACACTACTTGCTGCCATTCAAAAAAGACCAACTCAATTACTTCAAGGCAGGAGTAACTTATGTACTTTGCAGATAACATTAAGCATCTTAAAAAATAATTTTAAAAGACTTCTAAAATGGAAATTCCTAGGTATGACAGAAATATCAATGAATGTTAGTATGTTATGCTTTGCTCATACTAAAAGGAAGATACTCTTTTGATCTATATAGATGACCAAATGTAACCATACCACTTTGGTAATAATCAAAAGTTTTTTACTATTGATATTGTATTGGTAAGTTTGCCCTATACTGAGACACAAGACTCAACACTCACAAATCAAAGAGAAAGGCTTACTTTGGCTTGTGGGCACAGGATTTACCCCATGAGTGGATGAATCCATAGCAGAAGTATCGCAGTAGTAAGGCCTGTTATTTCAATGCTGCTTAGTTCATGGCAGCTGGGAAAGAAATCAGGGGAACGGTGCCAGAAAGGAAGGGGAAAGGAACCAGATATAAAACTCAAGGTCAAGCACTTTTGACACCCCCAGAAACAAGCACAGCAGTGTGCTTTACTCATCTGCTACGCCATCATCAATCTGATGAACTTGACATTAGATTCTTCTCAGAAGAATTGCCAATTGCTAATAAACACATGCAAAATGGTTAACACCTCTAGCCATTAGACAAATGGAAATTGAAATATAAGTCTTTATTTTATGCCAGAAAGAATGGCAATCACCTGAAATAAAATAAAAATTTTGGCATGGCTGTGGTGAAAATGGAACATTTCTACATTGTTGGCGGGAATGTAAACTCATACAATCATTATACAAATTATATATGAAAATTTCTCAAAGAACAAGAGGTAGAAATTCTGCTTGACCCAGCTATTTCCCTTTTAGGAACCTTCCCAAAGAGCTTCCCCAAAGACATCATATTATAGCGATGCATGTATACCAGTGTTCATAGCGACATAATTGATAATAGTTAAATCTCAGCAGCAATTTATATGGCCATCAATAGATAAGCGGATAAAGAAAATGTGGTACACATAATGGAATACTACTCAACTATAAATAAAGATTAATTCAAGACATTTCCAAATGGATACACCTTGACAACATTATTTAGTGAAGTATATCAGATATATAAGCTTAAATATGATATGGTTTCTCTCATTGGATTTGTCCATAGTACAAATTAAGAGCAAAATCAAAGACTGGCGGAAGGAAACAGGGAGATCTTTTGCAAATTGGGAGCAGATCCAAGAGACAAAGAGATTGGGGCGAGTAGGGAAGAGGAGGGACATATAAAAAGATGTAAAATGCATCAGGTACATGTACCGATTACACACAGTGAATATAATCATTGTATATTGCAAACATGCAATAAAAATAATACAATTTATGAAAATAATACTGATGAAAACACTAATAAATACTAGGGAGTGGGGGCAGGGGTAGGCTGGGGAGGCGGGAAAAAGAATCATGAAGTACAAATGCCCACTCCCTAAGATGAATGTGAGTATTATGTACTGTAAACATGTACTAGTCAAATAAAATCAATTAAATGGAAAAGTATACTTACCAAAATTTACTTTTAGTAATGTGAAAAAATACAAAGTACTCTGAAACTCCAATTACAGAATTTCTTATAAATATTATAGCACAATACAGGGTGATGTGTGGCATTATTAAAATATGTGGATACATTTTTATTTAAATGGAAGGATATTTATTGTTTTCCTATACCAAGAAACATGGTTTTGGAAACAATTTACTCTGTACATATCCTTTGAATTTATGAAAATATTTGAAAGTAAATCCCAGTGTAAATCATGGTGGGCTGAGTAAAATGACTAATATTTGTTTTCATTAATTTATCTTCCTACATTTTACTTTTTATTTGCAGATGTATTAATTTCATATTTTAATAATTGAAGTGAATG
This sequence comes from Dinomys branickii, assembly GCA_004027595.1. Classification (NCBI taxonomy): domain Eukaryota; kingdom Metazoa; phylum Chordata; class Mammalia; order Rodentia; family Dinomyidae; genus Dinomys; species Dinomys branickii. The sequence goes on from PVLD010030750.1 coordinate 12,711, forward strand.
GGTCAGAAAAAATAAGAGAGAGGAGTAGTATCGAATGTAGGAGTAAGTTTAGGTCCTATGTTCCTTATACCAACTAGCAACACAGTTCCCAAACCACTGTGATGAAACTCCCAGTGGTTATGTTAAATCTTACTAGTTAATTTAATGTTTGAATTATCTACTAAATGTACATGTCATACACTTTCACAGTCCATCTGTGTTAGCTTCTTTTCTCACTTTGTTGAAACAAAATACCCAATACTCAAAGTTAAAGGGGGAAAGGTTTACTTAGCTTATAGTTTTAGGGGTTTTAGTCCACAATGGACTGGCTCCAAGACAGGTCAGTGTATAGCAGAGGGGCAAAAGTTCATAGTGACTGAAAAGAGCAAAACCAACACAAGGGAGGAGAAAAGACTACCTTTTATGTTATAGGAATGCTACCCACTCTAGGTCGGGTATAGGACTCCTACGCATAATCCTAGCCGTCTATGCTAAACTAATCAGTGGACTGATTTACTAATTACAGCCCTTAACCCCAGCATCACACACTCTAGATTCAGTCTTCTCTGAAAAGCACCCCCACCATGAGTGCATGAGGCTTTGGGGGACATGCAGACCCAGCCATAACACCATCCAAGGCCATTTCTATTTCTGTTTAACCAGCTACTTTTGGTTGTCACTCCCTAAAATAATCTCACAACTACATCAAACAGAAAAACATCTAACATCTGATAAACTAGAGTAAGGGAATAATTAACTTGTTGACAATATTTTCTCTTCCAAACAGATAACTAAAGTTGAAGGGTCTTTCAAATAATTCTGTTGTAATTCTGTGTGGAAAGATGATATTTCCCTCCAAATTTAGTGCTTAGCTTTAAAATATGTCCCTCCTGGTAGCTGAAAGAAAAATGATTTTATTATATATCAAGCTCAAGGAGAGCTATAGATATTTTTACATTAGTTTAAAATAGAAAGCTTAGAGTATAGTAGGTAAATGTGTTGGATAATTAATTCCCATTTGAAATGTGTGATTACAAAAAACCCAAACTTGATAATAGTGTAAAACTTAAATTGCCCACTGGGTTCCCTGTCATACATATAAAAGCATTCAAGTTATGGAAAGGTAATAATAATATCTCCTGGGGAATATTATAAAACCTATTTGACAAATAGCACTGATAAAATTAGAACCTCTGCTTTTAGCATCTTTTCAGCTAGTTTTTACTGTCTTTTTCAGAAAACAGAGGAAACTATTTCAAGCAGTTTTTTTCTTAAATTGAAATTTAAAAAGGGAAAAATGTTTATTGTGCTTCATAAATTATTTTCACTTTTATTTGCTTATATTTTAAAAGAAACAGACATTTTCTGTAGAATCCCCTACTCTTCACTTTCGCAATTGCATCCCCAAATTCCTTTGATCTATAAATAGCCTTTAAATTAGTTGGATCTAGGGTTTTGATGCTAATTTTGGCTTTATACATGGCCAGTACTCTTCAGAGGTAAGATGAATTCTTCTAGGAATAGAACCATGATCATTTTTTGTATGTTAGTAGCCGTGGTTGCTCAGATCCATGAATTCACTAGAAGCCAACCATCTGGTTATGAATAGACCCTTTCCTTCATCTAACCCTTGTTTATTCTGGTCTATGGTTCATTTAAGAAATGTGATAGGAATTTGGCTGTTTTTCTTTTCTTGCTGTTTTTTTTTTTCCTAAATAAACTGCAGTTTCTTCAGGACCTTTGAATTCCCACTATGACCTGTAATTGTTGGCCCCCATTTTTCCACCTTCCAGATAGTCATGTGATTTTTAAATTTCTCCCAGTAATGATCAAATATAACCCCTACTTGCCTCAGAGTCTGGCTTATGGGCCTCTCTTGGCGAATTTAGTATCTGCAAAAGCTAATCAAGAGGTATGTAACATGTTTGCATAGCTGGCTTTGTTTATTTCATTTGGCCATCACAGCAAGAACATGCCCTGAGGAGCTATGCAAATCCAAGGAAACCGAGAGAAATGTGAAAGTCCTAACCCAGTTTGCACCCTGGAGGCAAGTTTGGCCAAGGGAACCCTACGGGAATGAACTCCCTTGCATCTCACTGATACATAAAAAAAATTAATTACTGTTTCAACCCACTGAGTTTAGGGTGATTTTCATGCAGTACTTTTGTAACAAGTAATAAATGACACCTAGGACTTTTTTTCTTTCTTGATATTCATAAAGCTTTGTGAGTTTAAATATTTGTTTTGTGCTTCAGTCCTTGGCAGTTATTTTCTTAAACCATATTCCCCCTACCTCAACGCTGGAAGGGGAAGCATCTTAATGATGATTACCCTCGCTGCCATCCTAATTGTCTTCAACAGCCTAGCATCTAAGACATTAGAGTTTCCTCTCCGTGTCAGATTCAAATCACAGAACAAGTAATGCAGAGAGTCTACAAAACACCTAAGGAAGTTATGGTTGTTTTCTGTAATCCTACATTTTCTTAAAAATTGTTTACAGAATTCTTTCAAAGATGATTACAAGAGTTAGGTGAGTTAACTTTACAAATACTGGAAGAAGCACTTGCTGTGCCCACTGGGTAAGTAACTTCACAAAATTCTCTGTCAATGTTGAAATAATTAACATCAGTCACTTCATCTTCTCCGCGTCTCCTCTCCAAGTACAACAGTCCACCTCCTCATAACCACACACGCACACATTTTACCTTGCTGGGAACGTTTTGGAAGGTCACAGTAAAAGGACCTGCCATTGACATAGCAGTTTTAACTACTGTGCTGAGGGCTAGAGATCATTGTTAAAAAGCAGCTCGTTTCAAGTCAATGTCTCCCATAATTAGAATTTTTAATATATTTTGTTATCACTTGTAAATCTATAGTAAATCTGAATCTCTGAACATAAAATTAGTATTATTCATATAAGATGAACTATAAAGCCAGAAACAATGGTGCTAGAAATAACATCGTCACCAAGTGATTACCTAAAAATTATTCTTGTGAAATAATTACAAGTATAACGTTTCCCTATGAAAATACTCTGCAATTAATCAGCTGTTTAAAATAGAAATAAACCATACTATAAAACCCAAAATTTTATAAATTACTCTAGTACAGAAAGACACCTTTTATTGCTTTTCAGCCTCTTGGCTAAGATCAAGGACAAGAAATATATCTTTTGGTTTGCAGACATATATGTGTTTACTTGGCTTATTATGCTTGTGGTAATATTTTTTCTCTGAGAATTCCACAAATGTAACTATAAGAATAAGGGAGATATAACCACACAATTCTTATTCATTCTCCTAAAATGTTATATAGTGCTTTAACCAGTATTCATATTTAATTTATTTTACTTCTATGGTAATGAACAGCACTAAAAGTTACCCACTAAAAGTGTAATTCCAAATACATTATTTTAGGTGTCTTATTTTCCCTTGAAAAATATAAAAATGTATTATTCAAAAACTTATCATTATGCTTTTTTACTAGAATTATATTCTAATTCTTTGCAAAATTCCACGATTTGTTAGAAAGAAATACAAATATTTATAAGGAAAAATATTTCTAAGTTTACCTGATTTCTATTATTTGTATAAGGCAAAAATGTAATTAGATGTCTTTTTTTTTTTATTTTAGAAACATAAAAGTACAAAAACATATTGACAAACAGACACCCATTATCATAGAAAATAGTACAATCACAACTAATCTATAGACAAGGTGATACGGTCTCAACAGTAGTTGTTGCTTTATCCATTGATATCTTCGAATTGTAGATGTATGGACCCATATACAGACATGCAAATTTAGTCAGACA
>PVLD010030751.1:0-16502 GCA_004027595.1 Dinomys branickii
ACAGCCTCAGCGGATGTTCTTTATTCTGCTGTGGTGAGCAACGTTCCCACTCATTTATATCTTCCACGGAGCTTTGGGTTTTGACACCTGCATAACTTATGCACTCACATAACTTTTACATGGAATTTTTCTCGAAACTACTTCCATTGCAATCCTAGAAAATTGTCAGCATGGTCTAAAAAACTATCCTAATGTAACTGCGAAAACAGGAGGATACTGTGCTTCATGACAACATGATTGTCACTTACTGCGAAAGTTTGAGTGTATTCTTTTGCTTCTCTGGCACACAACCCATGGTATAAACATCATAGTCCAACGTTAACTTTTATATCAAAAATGCTGTTGCTTTTGGAGTGTTTCCAGAACCTTCTAAAGGACGTGTATGAGAACGAATGATTCTGGTGGTTCCACAGTGGATGCACTGCTCCATTTTACATTCTGAATTCAAGCCAGGTTTAAGTGCCTTCAAATGCATCTTATTTCTCCACTTTAAGAGTTCTGTTTTTTTTTTTTAGTCGTATTATAAAAAGAAATTCAGAATCAGAGCTGGATTCAAAGTGGGAGGCAAGGGAACAAGGTGGGCAATTATTGTCGTGACACTAAGGGTCTCTTGCTGATCTTGTTATTCACCAAACAGCCAACCTATGAAGATCGAGAGCACAATCATCCTCAAGTTCTTCACCTATAAAATGAGCTTGACATATATTTTGGGTTGTAGGACCTGTGGAATATAAAAGGTTTACTGAAACATGTAGCAGTATTTCTGACTGGCCATATATTGAACACTTGATAAACAGGTGTTTCTAGTATGACTTCCCTGGATGCTATACATTTTTTCCTATAAAATTTGTGTGTGTTTCCCAGGGAAGCTGTAGTTTGTTAGGAAAATGAAAAGAAAATCAGGCAAAATGCAGCTCAATAAACATTCAAGCAAAGTATTCTCTCCAATTGGTTGTATCACTTGATTTGGTACTGCCAAGAATTTCCTTACTGGGAACAAATGATTCAATGCTTTAGGACCGTGCATGAAGAACCATATTGCTCTCTCTGTCAGCTTTCTTCCAGTGACAAAACTAATTGCAATCTTATTACCTTCATCAAAAGTCTAACTTTGGGGCTCCCAGGCCTCTATGAGAATGAGGTCTAAAACACTGGCCATTCTAGTGACAATTCAGCTCAACACAGATGCAGGTCCATAGATTTTCAAGGCACATTACATACTGCAACAACTGTTTAAACTTTGTTCGCAAGAACACATTTAAAAACTGATTCAGATGAAGTCCTCCCCCAAAAAAGGAGCAAGATTGTCATTCACTTAGAGAAGCCTCTCTGGGAGGTGGAGCTCTTAGGCAGGGATGGGATCACTCATGGAAGAGGCCCACTCCACTGACCAAATTATGACACCCAACTTGGGAGATTATTCAGTAAAAGTGGACTCACAAAGAGAAGATGTTCATAGGAAAGCAAGCCCAATGGGCACTGAAAGACCCTGCAAAGTGGACACTCCCAGCACACAGCAGAACCAGGGATTTTAGGGCTCATCTCTTAGGAAATACTTGCAGAGGCTGGAGATAACTCCCGTGGTTCCATCCCTGTCTAGGACCCCAGTTCTCATAAACAGATGCTTCTCATCTTCACCCACCATCAAAAACCACTGCTCAGAACAGTCTTCCATTCTCTGAGGCTTCTACCTCAGTCCCAGAACACCTCATCTGAGGGCCTGGCCCTGAACTTAACCCCTGCACAATGAAATGCTGGTACACCAAGCCTGAAATGCTATGGCTCAGCACTCAACAAGGCCTTCTTTCTGCTAGACTCCAGCCCCTAAAAGTATTTTCATGGTCCTCAGTTCCTCTAGGTAATCCCTCTATATCCCGACACTGGTGGTAGTGCTAGAACCTGCCATGCTCTGGAGTAGGTTTGATCCTATACAGTCTGCATACTCATTTCCACCACAGACACAGGACCTTCCATAGAGCCCACGTGCAATGGAGGTCTGGGGTCAATGTGTCCGGTAGAGGAAGGACTTCTTTGTTAACAGTAATTTTATCCCATATAAATGAAGAGTCTAAGCATATTCAGGTTTACATATATTTTAGTAGTATAGCAAAACAGGTAAAAAGGAATCAGAAATCAAGAATTTTTATCTTTATGCCTTTTTATGTACTGTATTTAACTTGATGTAAATTTCTTACACATTGACAAGGTAATTCCGATTGTAATACACTGGTTTCTTATTCAAAATAAAATGAAAGCCTTCCAAATTGGCTTGACAAAATAGTAAATATTCTTATATTTGGAAAGGGACAACAAAATTCCAGTGTGATCAATACCACACAAAAGCACCTTCACATCAGAAATCACAACCTTCAATGTCCCAAAGCTAAAAATGCACCTGCGATCACCACCATCATTCAAAGAGCCGGGGCCAGCGATGCCCAACTTGCAGCAAAGGAGCGAGACTGCAACTGTCACCCGGAGCACACAGGTCCATTTCCCGGTGACCCAAATGATACACATGTAGACATGATATACACGAAATTTACCCTTCCCCTGGCTCTCGAGTACTCAGAGAACGGTCACTTCCAGAAACACACACTGAAGAATGGGACTCCTTTCACATGGGGTGGGAACTAAGACAGTGATGGGGGAGGTGCGCTCCCTATCTCTAGATCGCTCCTTGCCGCTTCACTGGCCCATCCCACAGGAATGGGAAGCCCCTTGCTCCTCTCTCAAAGCCTCTGTACAGAGACTTGTGTAGGACCTGGGATCGCGGTTCTTAACCATTGCCAAATGCTCTAGGACTTTCATCTTGCTGATTTCAGCATGAGTGCTGGGACCCCCACAGGAACTTGTACTGAGCAGGATCACTGTGGGGCCGCAGCCTATACTCCAGGTATTGTAGCTGCACCAAATCCTTTGTGATGAAATTCCAGGGCTCCCCAGTATCAAAGTGCCCCATCTGGGGTAACTTTTCCCTTGTTTTGAGGACTTCTCTTAAATCTTCCTCACTGACATGGTTACCCTTCAAGAAGATGACTGTGAGGATGACTATCAAAAGGTTGATTTTGGAAAAGTTATGGTAATCATCTCCCCATATCCCATCGTATGTGAACCCCAAGATGGGCAAAAGGACGTATATTTGGCCAGGGGTATCCAGTTCTTGCACATCAATGCCAAAGGCCAGACACAAGCACTCACAGACTGCCTCGAATAACAGAAGCAAGTGCCCATGGTAATGGGGTCCACACAGTGAAGCATTTCTTCCTTGGTGATAGGTTCCTCCTCTTGATAATTGAGGAGCTGGATGGGCCCCAATTTTGCTATCTTCTTACCTTCATACATATGCCACAGGAACAGCAGAGCTAGCATGTCCAGGGAGGTACAATGATTCTCCTCTTCCTCCCTACTGCAGCACTCACTGCATTGTTTGCTTTGAATTGAGGCCATGGCTGTGGTGGAGAGGAGACACCCTGAGTTTCCCAGGAGAACTTGGTATCTTCGCCCAACACACTTCACTTGAGGGAGCAGGGATTTGCGTAGTGGAAGATGAGGAGACAGATGGCGCAGTGGAACCTTTTTCCTCTCTGACAGCCTTCAACACCTGCACACCTACCAGGCCCCGTGCCCCTCCGAGCACAAGATGGCCTCCTCCGAGCTTGCTGGGCTGTGTCTTCTGACAAGGAAGATGTGCTGAGGATTCTTGGGGACAGCCAACACTTGGTGATGAGGATTCAGACTCCTGGAGGAGAGAGGGAGAGTGTGAGTGTTCTCACCAGACAGTAGTTCCCTTGTGAGCTCCATGAAAGGCCCATTATTGTTCAGCTCTTTGTGTGGTCTTCTCAGACTCCTGACTGGAGGCACTCTCCAGAAAGCTGGGACAAGAATTGAGACTTTTCCTCAGGCTGCAGCTTAACCTCAGAGCAGGCTATAGGGCAGGCAGCAGGGATTGTGCAGCCCGGATAAAAGGATTCCTCCCTGTTCTTGGGTGGGTGGAGCTGTAGGCACACACTCAGTGCATGCTACTTACCCTGACTCCTGCGCCTCCTCTGCTGTGTGATTTGTGGACACTGCCTCAGATGAATACTTCCTGCATTTCTTTCTTAGAGCTCCTGTGACGGTCGTCGGGGACAGCTCAGGCTGCAGACCTCAACAAAGTCCCTGTCTCCCAGCCCTCATGGGAGGAGTGGGCTGGGCCTTGTGAACTTCCTGGTCTGCTGGGTGATTGGTCCACTTTGTTCTCATTCAAGGTCCTAGACTGTGTTGAGCAGGGCCTGGACCCCAGGCACTTACTGGCTCAAGGCAAACTCCTAGGGAAATTATCTCCCTGCCTCATATGGTAGAAAACAAAACAAAGAAGAAACACACAAGGCAAGAACTCTCTGGAGCAACAACTGGAGGTGCCAAGATCAGTTCGGTTTAATGCACTCCAGGAAAGGGAACCTACTCCATCCTTACCTTAATGAATGGTTACATCTGGGATTATCCCAGGGATGAGGTGAGGCTATCTTTATTAAACTTCATCCATATGTATGTGAGACTCTGAAAATCTAAGTCACAAATAAGCCAGTAAATGTGTGTTTCCCAGGTACAACTACAGGTGAAAAATGAAACTGGTTTAGGACAGCGTAATGTGTATGCAGGTGAGTGAGTTCACTCTCCCTCACCTAGCACCTGGATAGATCATGAAAACCTACTTCTGTTGCCTGGATTCCAGCCTCCTGTTACCAAGGCCGTAATCTCTCTGAGAGCCTTGGGTCACAAATAAGCAAAACGTCTCACAGTTACAGCCTTTCTGAGGCTTCCCAAGATGACCAAGGACTCAGGGAAGATGTCTTTGGAGCATTCACCATCCGTATTTTGGGCAAGATAAGCTCAGTTCTCATTTAGGGTCCTCATCTGAACCTTTGCAGATTCAGGGACCTTTGTGTTTCCTGACGAGAATGAGTTCCCTGTTCCCACTGGCAGGTACCATCTCAGGACAAGTCCTTCACCTCCCAGAAATCTCCAGTGTTCTCAAAAGACGTGAGCAGGCATCCATCATGTAACCCCTTGTGAGGTCTTCAGTGCTGACCACGGGACCTGTGTCCATCGCCATGTGATTCAGGACTCCTGTTATGGTTTAATTTAGATTTCACCCCAAAAGCCCAGGGGCTCGCAGGCAGAACTTCAGAAGCTAAATGCCTATGGGGGCTCACAGCTTAATATGTTCTTGAATGTGTGGGCAGCAGGTGCAAGCACCATGTATAAACATTCTGAAGAATTCAGTACTGGCCGTGAAGTTGAAGAAAAAAAACTAATATATATGAAAATATCAATAAGTAAAGGATAGATATTGAAATATTCACTTCTAAATTGCACAAGAACATTAGAGACGATGTAGCGACAATCACTCTCAAGTTCTTCAACAAAATTGAAAGGGAAGCAGTATGCCCAAAATGATTTTAGCAAGCAAGCATTAACCTGATCTCAAAAGCAGAAAAAGTTCCAGTCAAAAAGCAGAACAATGGGCTAATCCATTGAGTGAATAAAGATGCAATAATTCTCAGTATAAAATTGGCAATAGAATGCACCAAATCAAGATCAAGGAGGATTCATTTTAGAGATACAGAGATACTTTAACATGATAACATCAAAAATGGCATATATGGGCAACTCCTTTGAGTCCTCTTCTCACTCTTTTGAACAGAAACTTTCATTAGCTCAAAAAATATATTCTGCTCTTAAAAGATATAATATACTGCATAAAAAGAATTTAAGGACAAAAATGGATGAATATCTCAATAGAAAAAAATTTAATAAAATCTATCATCCATTAATAAGAAAATTTTGAAGAAAATAGTTGTAGAAGAGCCTAATGTCCAAGTATGAAAACTATCTACAACAAATCAGTGGTTTAGTCTATCTTAAGTGGAGATAAGGTGAAAGATTTCCCTCTAAATTCAAAAATACAAGGATGTCAACTGTCACCACTCCTGTTCAACATAACGCCAAACATGTTTGGCAAAGTAATCAGGCAGGAGAAAGAATTTAAATACATCATATCACTCTGATATATGTGCACCCATGTTTATAGCAGTGCAATTTGTAACAACTAAAATGTGGAAGCAACCCAAGTGTCCATCCAGCGAAGACTGGATTAAAAAACTGTGGCATTTTTATATAATGGAATATTATTCAGCTATAAAGAAAGTTTTGGGGACTTTGTAGGCAAGTGGTCAAAACTGGAGTCCATACTCATAAGTGAAATAAATCAGCGGTACATGTGCAGGCAACGTATTGTATCACTGGTGTAAGAACCTGAGGGTGGGAATATAAACTAAGAGACATGAAGGAAATCTGTTCAAAAACAGATAACAGATGGGACGAGGGAAAGGAGAAAAGAAAGAGACAAAAATGTATGAATGTATATATGAATATACATATATGCAGGAGGGCTAACATGGTTCTACTATTGTATTATATCACTTAATGCTGAGGAATAATCGATGATGGTTTATTTGATCAATCTTGTATGTCTGTATGTGTTATCCTGAACACACACTTCGAACATATCAATATGCAAAGCAGCAAAGCAGCAACTATTGGTGTTTTTTTTTTTGTCTTTGGTTTTTTGTTTTTTGTGTTTTTCTGTTGTTGAGAGGATTAATTGTCTGACCAATTTTGCATGTCTGTATCTGGGTTCATATATATATACTTTGAAGATATCAATAGGTAAAGCAACAACCACTGTTGAGTCCAGGTCACCTTGTGTGTAGATCAGTTTTGATTGTACTATTTTTTATGCTAAGTTGTGTCTGTGTGTTAATATGTTTTTGTGCTTTTATTTTTCTAAAAAAAAGACATATGTGTAGGAATACTAGAATTACACTACTACTGTTTGTAGGTAACAAAATCCTCTTCCTCAAAGATGTACCAAAAACTTAGAAAGCACTCCTAGAATTAATAACCACAAAAGAAACGAAGGAAAAAAATAACTTTTGTAATAGCAACAGTAAAAAATGAAATACTTTGGAATTAACACGACAAAAGAAGTGAAAGACATCTTCAACAAAAATTACAGTACTGTAAGAAAGGAGGTAGAAAAGGATATGAATAAATGGAAAGATATTATCTGTGCTTCAGAAGGCAGAAACAATATAGTGAAAATGGTGATAACTGCAAGCTCTTATACAGATATTAGAGAATCCCAATGAAAATATGAACAGCATGCTTCACAAAACTAGGGAAAATAATCTTAAAATTCATAAGCAACCAAAAGTGACCTACAATATCGAAATCATTCCTGGCAAAAAATCTTGCCAGGATGAATCAAAATCTCCATCCTCAAGTTAAATATATGTATGATGATGAAAACATCATGTTACTGGTGAAAATCAAACTTCTGAGTCCATAAAAAAGAACAGAGGGTACAGAAACAAGACCAAGCAAACTCAACTGTGTTATCTTTGACAAGGGGTCAAATAATTTTCCTGGAGGAAAGACAGCTTCTTTAACAAATGGAGCTGGGCAAACTCTCTATCGAACTGCAAAGATTGAACCTGGACCCATGTCCCTCATCATGCACTAAATTAAAAGGAAATAGTAAAAAAGAAGCATTCCTCTGGATGACAAAAGTGATATCACTCTAGAAGACACAGAAATAGTAAAAGCCTTAATGAACAGCATCCCAGGTAGACACCAAATAATATCAAGTATAAAGAAAAGAGATCATGTCGATTTTAAAAACATCTGAATAGCAAAGGAAGCCATCCACAGTGAAGTGAAACCCTTAAGAATGGGAGAAAATTGGCAGGTGCTTCTCACACAAGAGATGCATATGTGGAATGTACAAATGTCTCAAAAAATTAAGACCCACACACTAAAATATCCACTCAAGAAATGGGCTTCTGAAAGGAATAACTCTCAGATGGAAGAAGCGCAAAAGGCCGGTGCATGCATGAGAAACTGTTGAACACTGCTTTCCTTTCAAATAATGCAAATTGAAAGAACAAAGAGATTTCATCTCACTGCAGGAAGAATAGCTATGGATAACTAACAGTAGCAAATGAGGGTGAATCTGGGCCTGGAGAGGACCCCTTATTCATGGCTTGTTGGTGTATTAATGGCACAAACATTGTGGAAATAATTATGCAGATTTTTGAGAAAACTAACATTAGAAATTACCTTCAACTCAGGTAGTCTCCTTGTAGGAATCTTCCTGAGAGAATTAAGTCATCAAAGTGTAGTGATACTGTGGAGGATCACCTGGAGGACTCTCCTTGAAAGATGAGCAATTATCTCCATTTTATCTAAACCTTGCCCTAGTTCCACATATGGAAAAGCACAGAGTTCTCTAGGACTTTTCTTATCACTTCAATTGGCTGTAAGAAATGAAAATAGGTCCAGATCAGTTGCTGATAGGTAGTGTTTGAAGGAGAAAGGACAGGGCAATGTTGCTCCACCCCCCTTAAGTAGCTCTGAAAAAAACACGTGTGAGCCCAGGCAAGGTGGATGGAGACCTGTGCTCCACTCTGTGAGCTAGGATGATGGAGTCTCAAGAAAGAGGCTATGACTTCCCAGGGCATAAAAGATCAAACATCAGACCTGAACCACTGACCCCAAAATATCACACACTCAATTGTGTTATGCAGATTATTCTTTCTGCATATCTTTCTTTCTGCACACTACTACAGGCCCCCTACCTAGCCCAGCTCCTAGTGCTCATGTGCTTCCCCCACCTTCTCACAGTTTGTCCTCCTAAAGCCACTCCCCTCTTCACAAATTAGTAAAATCCAATTCAGTCCTCGGTCAAGACCTTTGTTCCAGTTAGTCCTCAATATAGCCAGACACAGGAGCCTCTTGATTCCCCGTCATTTTGGATATATTATTGTGTCTTTATGCTGTGAGTTGCCCTGGCAGTGGTAGATTGGAATTAACTCTCTACAATTTCAATAACTTTCCCATGGAATTACAAATATTCATTTTCTTTACCAGAGCAAGCCCTGGAAAGGCCTCTCCATATGATATATACATACCCATTTTTATAGCAGCACAAGTATTACTAGCTACATTTTCGATGCAGTCTGTAGGTCCATCAACAGATGAACACATAAAGAAAATGGGGTATTTATGTACAATGGAGTACTACTCACGTATAAAAAGATAATTCTTAGTCATTTGTTGAAAAATAGATATATTGCAGAACATAATGTTAAGTGAACAAAATCTGATGCCAAGTTTAAATATCAGATTGTTTTTCTTATATGAGAATCCAAAACTACAAATAAAGTATGAAATGAAAGGTAGATAATAGTAAATACTGGACGGATGTTTAGCATGTGGGGAGGAATCAAGAGATAGAAACACTGGGGAAAGCGAGGTGGGGTATAATATACAACTGCAAAATTGTGAAGTTTTAACGTGGACCAAGCCCCGATGAGTGATGTGATCGTTATGTGCTCCAAATGAATTAAAGGAAGGGGATGAGGTGAACAGAATGGAAAAAAATACGAAATACCTGAGTCATGTACTGGAAACAAACCCCCATGATGAATGTCATCCTTATGTCTTGCAAATGTGCACCAGTAAAAAATCCTTCACTCCTCACCGAGATTCCTCTTTTTGATCCCTCCATGCTCCTTTTGCTGACAGAACATCTTTTCTCCCATGACCTGGTGCAGATCCTCACTGCAAGACCCATCTCCTGAACACCAGGGAGACAATGGCCCTATCTCTTTAATGCCCATGAATACTTAAATCCTCAATAAAGTGCCAGTAAAAAGAATGCACCAAATCATCCAGAAGATCATATCTAATGACCATTTAGAATTCGTTCCTCCAATGTAAGCATAGTTAACCATGCTCAAATAAACCACATAATACAATGTATGAACAGAAATAAGCACAAAAATACACAATTTTCTCAGTAGAATCAGAACAAATATTTGACAAAATCCAATATCCATTCGTGATGAGAACCCTGAAAAAATATTTACAGAAGAACCTCCTGTCAATTTATAAAAGTCATCTATGACAAACCAATGGCCAAATCCATATTAAATTTTGAGAAGTGGAAAGCTGCCTGTCTAAAATCAGGAACAGGATGAGGATGTCTGATGTCACCAATCCATTTCAATATAATTCTCCACACATTAGTCAAACAATCAAATAAGAGAAATTAAAGACACCTGCATAGGATCGGAACAATTAAATTATCATTTGGAGATGGGATGTTCATTTCTTCTTCTATGTAGGACACCCTGAGTACTCCACCAAAAGACTCATAGAATAAATAAGTAAATTCAGTAGCGTAGGGTGTTACAAAATCAACACACAAAAATCAAAATTGTTCTGGTACACCAATAATAAACGCACTGAGAAATAGATGAGGGAGACAATACCATTTGCAGTGGGATCAAGCAAAATGAAATACTTAGGAAATATCCTAGTCAAGGAAGTAAATGACCTCTGTAATTCACATGACTCTGAAAAAGGAGACTGCAGGAGAATATCAGAGAAAAACTCATTCTCACAGGCCTGCTCCTGTGGGATGCAGGACCAGCAACAGAGACACATCTGGATTGGTCACAGTCTTTCCAGGCTGGTGTTTCCTCATCATCCTCAGACCCTCACCTGGAGAGGAGACAGATTTTCTCTGCTTTCCTCACTTGCACGATGGACAACTGAATGAGGCCCTCGCTTCTCTCTGACACTACAGGCTGAAGTCAGCGAATGTCATATGTGCATATTAACAAGGGGGAAAGGAAGTAATTGAGAAAAAAGGAGAGAATAGAAGGAACAAATAGAAACACAGTGTTTTTAAATAAGGAAGGGCAAAAGAGGTGAAAGGAGGTGAGGAAATGGGAAAAAAAACAAGCAGCAAGAAATATCATGCACAAGCACAAATTCCGTATAAAAATGTTATTACTGTGCATTTTTTACATGCTACAAAAATAGTTAATTAGTTAGTTAAATAAATAAATGAACCTATTTATTTCCATGCCCCTGTGTTATCCTTCAAACCTAACCCTAGACTCTCCTAAAGCCAGGTCCCATGTCCTATGTCAAATCCTGTGCTCCCCTTTAGACAAAATATCTGACATTGAGGGATTTCTAAGGCAGAAAGGTCTCCTTGGGTGAGGGGAGTGGAAGTGGAGTGGGCTGGCAAGTGTGTCCCAGGTGCCGGGCTGAGAACACAGCTGGTATGTATTAAATGGGGACCTGCTACCTGGCTCAGGGCTTCCAGATTTATGTCCCAGCCTGTCAACTTGACTCAGTAGATCCTGGTTCTCTGCCCTGCTCCCTCCTTAAGCCCGTTCCTTAGAACCAGGAGCTGCCACCAGGAATTCCCTGAGAGAAAGGGGGTGCTCACCTGATAATTCTCCTCTGTACAGTGCAGGGCTGTCAACACAGGCAGTGCGTTATGAAAGTGTTATTTTCACACTCTCAACCTGAGATGAGGCTTCTCCCATTCTCAGTCCCTGACTTACTCTACGTAATACTGGATCCAATCATGGCAGTCCTCGTGAAAGTTAGACCTCAGAACAAGGCTCTGATATCCAGGGTCGCCTGTGACAGGCATGGATCAGGAACTCGTATCTCATCACCTCTGTGTGGTGCTGGGCATATGTGTTCTGTGTGAACACAGAAGCCGTAGGATGGGATTTTGTCGGGTAAGTCTACATGTGCCCAGGTTTTAACAATGATCCCCAGTTTTGCACTTTGACCTGAACACTCCAGTGTCCTCTGTTCCCTAGACCTGAAGCACAGGTCTCAAACAAGGCTCTGTCTCTCCTCTCCTAGGGCCCTCATGCAAAATGAGGTGATGTCCTCAAAATGTTTGCCCGCTGTGCTGGGCTGTAACAGAGATGGATCTAGGGTGTTTGTGGCCCTATTCCCAGCTTGGGGCTTCCTCAAAGTGTGCTCAGGGCCTCATTTTGACCTAACCCATCCTGGGTCCCTTTTGTTCCTCCCACCTGAAGCTCAGTCCTCAGATCTAGGTTCTGACACTCCTTTTCTGGTGCTCTGACAGAAAGGTGTGCTCCCCTGAGACCTTTTACCCCTAATTCGGGTTCTTTTGAGCTGCCTGACCTGAGCTCTTCTGTTCCTTTCACCTGAGTTACAGTACTAAGAAAAAGGGTCTCTATCTCTCTTGCCATTGTAAAGAAAAGGTGTGCTCACCTGAGAATTCTGCACTATGAGGTACAGGTCCAGCAAGAAAGACTTTTTTCGAATATTCTGAGATTGTTGTATTGGGTGGGGATTCCTGAGTACCATCAACAACACCTCTCCTAGATCTAACTGATCCAGGCTCTCTCTGCTCCTCTCACTTGAAGCTCAGTCTGCAGAGAAAGGCTATGATATCCTTTCATGGCAAAGAGAGGACAAAAGAGGCACTCTTCTGAGGATTCTGCACATCCTGCTACAGGACCAGCAATGGGATTTTCTAGAATGTTCTGAGATTCCCTCCCTGGTGTGAGCTTTCCACAGATTTCTCAGAGCACTCAAGTAGACTGAATGAACCCTAAAACCTTTCACCTCTTCCTTCCAAAGCCAGGATCACAGAAATATGTTCTGACTCTGCACTGTAGAACCCATGAAGCAAAATGGGGCCCTCACCAGGGAATTCTTCCCAGGATATAGGGCTAACTAAATATACAATCTTTTCAGGTTCTCTTGAAATGGTTTTGTGTTCTGTTAAATAGCAATTGTTTTGAAAGCCAGCCCCTTCCACTAGAGTGTTTTAAGTTGCTTATTAGTAGAGTCTCTGCAGCCACTGTCTCCAGTTTCCTGCTATCCTGCAGGACATGCACTAAGTGGGTTGTTGAAATCTCTGGATTGAAGTACTGGCTTAGACTGTGCACTCTTGTAGGGGCAGGAGTTTTTAAACTTTCTGCCAACTCATGCTGCCATAGACCACCTCTGCAAGCCTCAGTGCAAACCCTCTACTTCCCTGCCCATCCAGGAAGGAGTCCCTGGTCAGTATTTTTCAACATCAACAAGGATTCCTCATGTTGTGAGGTTTATGTTTAGTTACACCTGGGTGTCTGTCAGTATTTACTCTTTCTCTCCTCTCTGGGATTAATTCAGCAAGCACAAGGCAGTAACCTAACTTTTTGTCGCTTTGGCTGCTATGGATAAGGCAGTGATTGACCAGGAATTCATGGGAAATTGACATTTTTTTGCATATTCTGTTATTCGTAAAGGAATAACACATAGCGCTCTATTTTTATCAGAATCCTTGGCACGAATCTTTCTACAAAGTTTTACAGTTGTATTAAACATTTACAAATTTGTTAAGCTTCATTTTATGTATATCTATGATTTGCCTGTTGTAAACTATTTAAACTTTGTGCATAACATAGTTGCTGGAGTTGTGGTCATTATTTGAAACGAAATAAAGCAGTCTCTTGTATGCGATATTAAAGCCAGTCCATCTTAATGGCCAGCAGTGATTTGCAGAGGTTGGGGAGGATGTGGAAGAGAGCGGGCAGAGCAAGGCTGGGTTTGATGAGGGTGCAGCGCACCACTGTGGTGAAAGATGACTCTGAACCCGCCATCCATGTGTATGGTTTGCACATAGTAATCAAAGCCAGGTAAAGAATTTTGGGCGAAATAAGTGCTATGTGAAATTCTAAATGCTAAACTACCTAACAGGGTTTACATAAAAGAGACGGCATAATCACATGATCTAGTTCTTCAAAATAGCTCTGTTCCTCTGTCTCTTTCTCTCCGGAGAGATGAGCAGCTGTGATTCACACCTACAATATGCCCCAAAAGTCCCCCATCGAGAGCGGGGCCTGGGGAAAGGAGGGCTCCTGTGGAGCAACACTTGGGGGCGTATTCTCACCCCTTCTCTCTGCTTCTTGGCTGTGAACTTTGAGCCAGAATAAACTCCTCCTCCTTTCACTTGTGGTGTCCAGTAGTTTGTCCCACTGATGAGAAATCTACTGAAGAAATACTGCTACCAATAGTGTTCGTAGATACAAAAGACAGATATAATGTGGATCCAGGTTTATTCCTTGCCCGTACGTACTGGGTAGTTTAAGAATGAGTGTTATACAGACTGACTTTTCTCTCCTCTAAACTTCATTTGCATGTGTCCATAATTAGATGTTCATATATGAAGATGGGTGTGGATTGATTCACGAACTTCATTTTGTTACACAGATGAATTTCAAGATTTAATTCACTGTCTTGTTTGGTGTTAGTGTATAATTTGTGAAATGAATCAGGGGAGTTCCTTTAACTTTACTCCATGTAAAAAGGTTTTCTTTGTGTGTTGCAGGATATTGCATTTTTTATGAATGTTAGAATTTCTTCTAAGAGGGCTCTGAATCTATGAAGTTATTTGGGAAGAATTCATCATTGTCATGGTGTTAAATCCTCTGGGCATTGATTAAGGCTTCTGTCTCTGTTTACATCTTCATTTTCTCTTGTTTCCAATGTGCTGTATTTCTTCACAAATACATACTTAACTTTTGCCCCATTTACCCTTTCTAATCCATACTTTCTAATCTTATTTTAAATCATAGTGTTCAATTTCAATTACCAGCTCCTCATTTTTAGTATAAAAATGCAGGTATAATGATCCTATATCCAACAAGATGTTTATAGTCAATTATTAACTCAAGAAATATTCTCTTAATTGATAGAAATTTATGCTCACCTTATTTTTTGTAGTTTTACTTCTCCCTTCCAAAAAGGAGGTCATTGTAAAATTCTGTCTCCATTGAGCAAATGCTGAATGGTCCCACTGAACCACAGGCTGATCTGTGAATTCACAATCCTTTGCTGTTTCTTAGGATGGCTATATGGAAAATGGTGTGGAGGTTCAATAATTTCTTATCTGGAAACATCCAACATAGACCTGGCACATTACTATTTGCCTCATCTCCCCTACACTGCTAGAGTCCAAGCTGGAATAGCATTACTTCTGAGACCAGCAGACCCCTCTGACTATAAATTTTAAGTCTGGAAATTTCAACCCTACCAGACAATTCTTCCCAGGAGTGCAGGGCTTACAGCAGTGTAAAACAGGATTGTCCCTGCTCGCGCTAACTCACACATAGCCCCTCCACCTGACCCCAACTCAGCCACACCTTCTCTGCCCCCCTCACCTATAGCTCCCAGCTCAGAGCAGGACCTCCTATAGCTCCAGCCCAGAAAGGAGCCAGTGAGTGGAAGCCACATCTTGTACTATTCAAGGGGTCTCCCATGCTTACTGCAGTGTTAAAAGGACATACCCAGGCCCTTCCTCCTCCCTAAGGATCAACACCTTAGTCCTCGCAGAGCCTTTAGTCCAGTCCACTATGGACCTGATTCTGATCCCCACTCTCCAAGACTCTATCTCATTGGGCACCTTAGTTGTGTCGCTCATTCTAACAAAGCAGCCCCTGTGAGGTCCAGGGGTGGCAAGACAGTGTAGACATGGGGGTTAACAGGCAGGAAAAACAGATAAAGTAGGCTCTCATTCAGCTTGATCAAAGAAACTAATAGGAAACTTTAACAAACACAGCTTTTCCCTCTGCAGTTAGACTCTAACAGTGATAAAGATGCAGAGAGGCCGGGAAAGAGAAAGAAAGAGAGACAGAGACAGAGACAGAGACAGAGACAGAGATAGAAAGAGAGAGAGAGAGACAGAGAGAGAGAGAGAGAGAGAGAGAGAGAGAGAGAAGACAGGGAAGGTGCCAGAAAACACAAGTGATAGAATTCATTCAGAAGAGTGAACAGGTACAGAAGGCTATAGCCAGAAAAACGAAAGCCTAGAGGAGCCATTCCCCTCTCCAACTGAGAAAATGTAGTGGAGATAAAGAACACCTACCTGAGGACTCTTATTTAATGTATAAAACATACACATCTCCATTACTTAGTTATGAACTCTAAGATACTTTTGCATAAGAGTCACCCTCCCATACACACTTTTCCATCACAAAGGGACAGGACAGAATCAAAGGGCCAGAAAGAATATAAATAGAAGGTGCTCAGGTTAGGATCAAAGACAGCCAGAAAGCCAGTGGAAAGTTCCCCCCAAGGGCACGAGGAATGACTATGCCTAAGTACAAAAGAGACAAGGACAAAAATCCAGTTATTTCACTTCTGATGCCACCTGTTCTACTCACCCGAGGTAGGTGACGACCTTCATATTTTTTTTTCTTGGCGGTACTGTGGATCGAACTCAGGACCCTGCGCTTGCTAGGCAGGCGCTTATTCCACTCAGCTATATCCCCAGCCCAACCTTCATATTTTTGAACACTTTTCAAATAAACTGTTAACTTTTATTTTAAACTCTGCAGACCAATGTTTATAGCTATACATGCATATATATATACATGCCTGTATATATTTAAAGGTATATTTGTTATGCATGCATGCCAGCATTTGTAGCAGCACAATTCTTAATAGGTAAATAGTGAAAGCAGACTGCATAACCATCAGTAGATGACTGGGTACAAAAATTGTTGTATCTGTGTGGAATGGAATAGGACTCAGCTATAAAGGATGAAAAATATGAGACATTT
>PVLD010030752.1:0-16501 GCA_004027595.1 Dinomys branickii
CAAGCCGATCTCTGTCGGGAGTCGTTGGGGGGCTGCGCCGGCTCGGGGGGGCGGGAGGGATCCCACTTTGCCAGTCTCCGAGTCACGCCGCGCTGAGCGGGAGCAAGGCGGCTCCCCGTGGCGCCTCTCCGGGTTCCTGATCGTTCCCTCTCTACCTCAGCGGCAGAGCCAGTGCAGCTGCTGGCGCGCAGGCTGTTAGGATCTTTTCCCGGCAGTGACGGCGCCGCCTCAGCCCCGCTCTTCGCTCCCTCTCCGAGTGAACCAACTCTTTGATTCACTAATTTTTTGTAGAGTTTTCTTCATCTCTATTTCATTAATTTCTGCCCTGAGTTTTATAATCTCCTCCCTTCTTTGGGCTCTTGGTTTGGCTTGCTGCTCTTTTTCTAAGAGTTTGAGGTGTATCAATAGGTTATTTATTTGCTCTCTTTCTATTTTCTTTGTATATGATTTCATTGCTATAAATTTCCCTTTGAGGACTGCTTTCATTGCATCCCACAGATTCCGGTAGGTTGTACTTGCATTCTCATTTATTTGTAGGTAATTTTTAATTTCTTCTTTAACTTCTTGTGTGACCCATCGGTTATTCAGGAGGTTGTTGTCTAATTTTCACGTGTTTATGTGGTTTCTGGAGTTGTCTTTGCCATTAATTTCCAATTTTTTTGCACTGCGGTCTGATAATATGCATGGGATAATTTGAATTCTTTTGCAGTTAGGTAGACATGCTCTATGGGCTAGAATGTGGTCTATTTTGGAGAAAGACCCATGTGCAGCTGGGAAAAATGTGTATTCTGATGTTGTGGGGTGGAACACTCTGTATACATCTACTAAGTCCATTTGTTCGCACTTTTGGTTCAGGTCTGTTATGTCTTTGCTGAGTTTCTGTCCGGTTGACCTGTCTGTTTGCGTCAGAGGGCTGTTTAGGTCCCCAATTACAATAGTGTTATTAGTTATTTGATTTTTTACGTTTGTTAAGATTTGACTTGTAAAGTTAGGTGCTCCATTGTTTGGTGCATAAATGTTTAGGGTTGTTACCTCTTCCTCTTACAGCTTTCCCCTAACTAGTATGTAATGGCCTTCTTTATCTCTTTTGATTGTTTTTGCTTGAAGTTTACATTGTTTGCAAACATAATAGCTATCCCTCCTTTTTTCTCGGGACCTGTTGCATGGAGAATTGCTTTCCAACCTTTAACTTTCAATCTGTGATTTCCTTTTGAGTAAAATGTGTTTCCTGCATACAGCATATCGTTGGATTGTGTTCCTTAATCCAGTCTTCCAATATTTTCCTTTTGACTTTTGAATTGAGACCATTTACATTAATGGTTATGATGGTTATATGTTGGCTTATTCTAGTCATGTTATTTACTTGTTGTTTTCCTTCTTTTGCTGACTGTGTACTTGCTTGTTCTGTTTAGGGAGTTATTTCTATTGTTGTTCTTGGAATTGTTGTCTCTTTTTTCTCTGTCTAGAATATCTTTTAGTGTTGTTTGCAATGCTGGTTTGGCACTCATGAAGTTCTTCAGTTGTTCTTTGTCGTGGAAGCATTTTATTTCTCCATTGAATTTGAGGGATAGTTTTGCAGGATACATCAGTCTGGGTTGGAAGTTGTTTTGTCTCAGAATCTGTCATACCTCGCTCCAAGCTCTTCTTGATTTCATGGTTTCCGTTGAGAAGTCTGCTGTGATTCTGATGGGCTTTCCTTTACAGGTGATCTGTTTCATTTCTCTAGCAGCTTTTAATATTGTGTTCTTTTGCTGGATATCTGGGATCTTGACTATTATATGCCTGTGTGTGTTTTTCTTTGGGTTATGGATCTTTGGGGTTCTATATGCCTCTCTTAACTGAACTTCAGTGTCTTTTACCTTGTTTGGCAAATTTTGTGCTATTATTTCAGCAAATATTCTTTTTATATCGTTTGTGAGGTCTCCTCCTGTTTCACTCACTCCTATTTCTCGCATATTATTACGTTTTGCCTTATCTTGGAGCTGTTGGATTGACTTTTCTTGTGTCTTTGATGATATTATGAGATCCTTCCTTTCACACTCATAAGCTGCCATGCTGTCTTCAAGTTCTGAAATCTATCTTCGGTTTCTTTTAAGCAGCTTTGCCAGCTTTCAGTGTAATTTTTCAAATCCTGGCATTCTCTTTGGACCTGTTTCATTCTTGGTAATTCATTCCTAAATTGCTCTTGTAACGTTTCCATTTGTTTCCTATTTTCTTGTAGTATTTTGTCTATTTCTTCTCTATGTGTATGAAGCATTTCTTCCATTATTGTTTTCAGTTCGTTATTTGTCTGAGAAATCATTGCAGATATGTGGCTTATTTCTGCTTTAAGCTCTTTTATGGCCTGTTGGAGTTGTTTCATTTGAGATGCAATCGTTTCATAACTTGCAGGTATGTGGCTTCCTGGTTCCCCTGTATCCTTGCATTCAGCACTTGTTTTGGGTGGGGTTGAGTTCTGAGACCGTGTTTTTTCCTCTCTTTTCCCATTTTGGGGTATCAGATTCAAAATTTTGTGCTATAAATTCCCCAGGCAGTTCAGCAGGCCAAGGTCTGATGCAGAGGCTGCTCCAATGACTCCTTCTGTTTGGGAGAATGTCCCTTAAGCTGTCTGCTGAGATTTCCGCTTCTACTCCCTACCCCGAGACCTGGGTGGGGCGCATAAACAGCTCACCATCCCAGGGACCTTGCAGGCAGGGTGCCGCTAAGATGTTCCTCCCTGGGTGGAGCTCCTCCCCCACTCAAAAATCCCGTCGGGATGCCCAGCCAGCTCTTCCGTCACGGGGACCGTGCAGTCCGTAGAGCTGCTCAGCTGTCCCTTGCTGGGCGGATCTTCTCCCCAACTCAAAAAAACCGGTCAGGGCGCCCAATCAACTCACCCTGGGATCGTGCCAGCAGGAATGCCACTCAGATGTATCTCCCTGGGTCGAGCTTCTTCCCGACTCAGAAATCCTGCTCCGGTGCTCACTCGGCTCACCCGTTCTGAGATCTGTACTGGCAGGAGATCCCGGCACTCCCTGGCGCTTCTCTGCATCCTCGGTGTTCTTGCAGGAGCCGCTGACTGCAGCTGCCGCAGTTCCCACGGCACTGGCTGCGGGGGCGGGGCTCTGAGCGTGATCCTGGACCGCTGCCCAGATTGGCACATTCTGCCTGAGAAGCGTGTTCTCCGAGTTTGCTCTACTCCACCGCCTCCAAAAATTCCTGGCCACAGCTGCCTGCGAGCCATTCGGGTTTAGGAGCTGGGAGGATCCGTCCCGCCGCAATTGCACTTGGTGGTACGTAGACTCAGCCGAGCTGCGGCCCAATCACAGCGCGTATTGCCTCGGGCGCCCAGCTCTCAGGGCCCGCCCACTTCTCGACACGGCATATCCAGCTGACCCGTTAATGCTCAGGCAGCGGAGAGCAACACGTTCTGTTGGAATTTCGCAGCTGCAGACCCGGGCCCCGTGCGCAAAGGATGGGTCTCTGGGAGAGTTTCCCTCTGCCGCTCATGGGGTTGCCATCTTCTCATATCATGTTTAACAGAAAATTTATTATCCTGGTCTTCCTGGACACACAGTTTATACTTAAAGTAAAAGGGTGCAAGAAAATTTTAAAAGAAATCTATAAGACTCTTTACTCTGATTCTCATGAGATGATAGAAGAAATATGCATCTATAACATGAATGAAAGCAGCATCCTGAAATCATAGCAAAAGTGTTTGTAGAGCCACAAAAATAAGAGTATCAGAGGGTGTTGCAGTGACATGAAAGGGCACACTCTGCCAAAAAGGCCTTACTGAGACTCATCGGCAGTAGCTCATCTACTACATGGATAGGCGACATGGCATCTTTTTTTTTGTTTTGTTTTGGACCAGGACTCTGGGCCTTGCACTTGCTAGGCAGGTGCAGTGCTGCTGAGCTACATCCCAGGCCCAGCATGGCATCTTCGATACTCAATGGCAACAATGCTTCTGCTGGGCCTTAGGGGAGTCAGAGGCACTGGGGCAGAAGGATGAGGCTGTGCTTGTCTGAGGCACACATGCCATGCCACACAGAGGGTTCCAGAGCCATCTGAGAGGAACAATCTGAAATTAAAACAGCACAGGCAGTGGTGTAGTGAGAGAAGTGCTGATCCCATGGTTGCTAAGTTGTGCTCCGAACCCTCAGAGCCCACAGCCTGGGAGGGGAAAACAGACACGTGTCTAACTCCAGCAAGAAGGAGAGAGAGGCAGAGGGCTGGAGCGAGGAGACGTGAAGACAGGTTTGGAGAAAGCACGGATTTAGAGGTGGCGCCGGAAAGCTCTTGAGTTTGGGTTAGTGGGATTAAGAGGAAGATATTTAGGTGAGGAAAAGTGTGAACAGACACAGAAACAAATAGACCATTTTGATATCACAAGCAACCAAACGGCTGAAATGTCAAGGGCAAATGAAGGACTCTGAATGCCGACATCAGAGCATTGCTGTTATCACTGGAGTGAGCTGGACACTGAAATGGTAACTAGAAAAATGTTGGTGATTTATTTAGGGCTCCCTACTTGTCAACATCGGGGCTGGGGATATAGCTCAGTGGAATAAGTGCTTACCTGGCAAGCAGAAGGTCCTGAGTTCGATCCCTAGTACTGCAAAAAAAAAAAAAGAGACTTACACTTTCATTTGGGCTAGGGATATAGCTCAGTGGAATAAGCGCTTGCCTAGCAAGCGCAGGGTCCTGAGTTCGATCCCCAGTACCGAAAAAAAAAAAGAGGCCTGGGGGTATAGCTCAGTGGCATAAAGTGCTTGCCTGACAAATGCAAGGTCCTGAGTTCGATCCCCGGTACCGGAAAAAAAAAAAAAAGAAACAGTTAATGTCTACGGCCATACCACCCTGAACGCGCCCGATCTCGTCTGCCTACTTGTCAACATGATGTTACAATATATTCCTAAACATGTTCTCCTTTTCACAGGAGAAGAGAGGTGAAAACACCTTAGCACAGGGCTCAGAATTCTCTGACAATTCTCAAAGAATTTCCTTGAAACTGTGATGGTGACTGAGGATGTGCTCAAAGTCCTGTTAAAATTAGAAATATAAATGTCGTATTGAAGTTAAATGTGCTGTCTGTGAAGTAAGGACCAGGACCACTTTATGACACCCATGAGTGCTGGTCACCTTTGCATTTGTGGACCCCTTTTTCCCTTGAAAAAAGTACAATATATGTCTTATAATTGCATGGTTAAAAAGATAAATATAATACAGTCTGATCATATTTGAGGTTTTTCTTCTTATCTTAAACATATTAAATACATTTCCATTAGAGATAGAAGAATTGTGACCCCAGGTACTGTATGGTATTGTGGCCCCAATACTTGTCTAAGAGTCAACCTCACCATTTGGTGATTTTTGAACCAAAAAAATGATTAAAAATAGTAATAGAATTGAGAAATTGAGGGAAGAATGAAGGTTTAGAAAACCACTGTAGATATGTGTTTTTTAAAA
Organism: Dinomys branickii; assembly: GCA_004027595.1. NCBI lineage: Eukaryota > Metazoa > Chordata > Mammalia > Rodentia > Dinomyidae > Dinomys > Dinomys branickii. The sequence continues at coordinate 5,452 of PVLD010030752.1, forward strand.
AAAATTTATGAACTATGGAAAGAATACAGTAGACACTCAACACCATGGATGTGTAGGTGAGCCAAATTACTCATTTTCCAGGAAATCCTGGTAGAGAAGGAATAGAATTCTCTAAAGAATGTGAAGACTGTGGTGCAGAGTCAGCAATAACTAAATGGGCCAAGTTGAAAGAGAGCAGAGAGGGGTGGGTGGGGAGTGACGCCTAGGGGCAACCAGGAACAGCTGCGGATCTCTCGGCCTTCTTTCTATTCCATTCCGAAGCAGTATCATCCGTGATGGCCTGGAGGAACCACAGCACCGTCGCTGGATTTCTTCTCAGCGGATTGTCCGATGACCCCCAGACTGAGGCTCTGCTGTTTGTGCTATTCTTAGGGATTTACATCCTGACCGTGATGGGGAACTTGACAATGCTGCTCGTGATCAGGATTGACTCCCACCTCCACACCCCAATGTACTTCTTCTTGAGCAACCTGTCATTTCTGGACCTCTGCTTCTCTTCAGTCACTGTGCCCAAGCTGCTGAAGGATCTCCTATCTGAGAAGAAAACCATCTCAGTAGAGGGCTGTCTGACCCAGGTCTTCTTCGTGTTTATCACTGCAGGGACCGAGGCCTTTCTTCTTTCAATGATGGCGTATGACCGCTATGCTGCCATCTGCTACCCACTGCTCTATGGCCAGATAATGAGCGACGAGCTCTGTGTGAAGTTGGTGCTTCTCTCATGGGGTCTGGCATCTCTCAATTCAGTAGTCATTTTGCTCTTGGCTGTTAATCTAGACTTCTGCGACGCCCAAACCATACACCACTATACCTGTGAGCTGCCCTCTCTCTTTCCTCTGTCTTGTTCGGATGTCTCTGTCAATCGAGACATCTTGATCTGCTCCACCTTGCTGCATGGGCTTGGAACCTTTCTGCCCATCTTTTTCTCTTATGCCCGCATTGTGTCTACTGTCCTGAGCATGAGCTCCACCACAGGCAGAAACAAGGCATTTAATACCTGTTCCTCTCATCTGATTGCAGTGGTCCTGTTCTTTGGGTCTGGTTTGGTTCGCTATCTCATGCCTACCTCGGGTTCTTCGCTGGATTTTCTCTCCTCCCTGCAGTATAGTGCAGTCACACCCATGCTGAATCCCCTCATCTACAGCCTAAAGAACCAGGAAGTGAAGGCAGCTCTGAGAAGGACATTAGGGAAATGCCTACATTATTTTGGGTAACAAATAAGGACACTGAATGCTAGGAAATGTTTGCTTTGCCAAGTGTTTTAATTTAATTCAGAGTTGTGAACACTAACTTAACCAGAGCCCAGTACCACTCTTTCCTTGGCTAGAATGACAATGAAAAATAAAATACACAAAACTGCCTTGCTTATGCCTGTACATCTGTGGTCTGTATTTTCTTTGCTCTGCTCTTTTACACCAACACCACAGGTTCTTCCTAGGACACACAGTTAAAAAAATATTGGATCTCCTGAGCTAATCATTTCATATCTCATTTTTCACCCTTATTATTTTTGTCTTATTGGTCTACTGTGTCAGAGATTTTTTCCCCATTTATTGTCTTCTGTAATAATTAGACTATTATATTTCTTCCTTATGGTTTTAAGCAACAGCCTTAAATCTATGTTATTCAATTTCACATTTAAATACAAAACATGTTGACACTTCTTATGAAATACTAAATTTACTTTATTTTTACAACTTCCTTTTTCTCTTCAGTTTTGTTCTACATTGTTAGATTTTTGCCCCTGGATATCACCAAGGAGCCATTATCTTTATATTATGTGGATTATTTTTTTTGAGACATGGTGTCTATGTAGGTCAGGCTGGCCTTGAACTCATTTTGAAGCCCATGCTGGCCTCAAACTTACATCCATACTCTTGCCTCAGCCTTCTGAGTGCTGGGATTATAGGTGTGTGCCATCATGCCCAGCATTATGTGATTTTAAAATATCAATTAAATTCTAAATAAAATCTCTATAGCTTATAGACCAGATTCTATGCTTACACTTATTTAATATTAGCTGACCCCTCTTTCTCAGCACATTTCCCCATTTTTACTTCCCCTTTCCCACAGTATAACATAATGGTTGGATGCAGTCTTTAAAAGACCAGTTATCTTGACTCTTTGACCATATAAACATTTCAAGTTTACTCTTTGTAGAGTTGGTACTTACCTCATACTGTTTTTGTGAAAAGTACTGAATACAGAGTACTACAATACCAGTAGCCACCACTGAGTGTTTCTTCCATCGCTTCCAACTCCCGTATAGACACTGTATGTCTACAAACTAACCTACTGACAAGGTAATTGGCAATAGCCCAATCATAAGATGAAGAAACAAATTCAAAGGGTTCAAAGAATGTTTTCAGGCAAAACACTTTAGGACACCCACCTGAAAGGATATCTCCAAGAGCTCCCGGCTGTAGGGCATCTCTCTGAAGTGCCCACATTCTGTTTTCTCTGAGTGTATACCTTTTTAACCCTGCCTAACAGATCTGCCTATGGCTTTCACTGACATGTTCTGAAATTCTTGTTCTGTGATAAGAAGTCAATGAACTGTTGTCGTTTGTGTCTGGATGTCCCCCCAAAGTTTCATGCAGTCATGGGGTGGGCTTTAGAGTTTATGACTGATCCATGATCCAATGGTGGGATTATGGGTGTGAGTGTTACACCAGCCCTGGGGCAGATAGTTTGCATATGTAAGGGTGAGAAAGAGGCTGCTTGCTGCCACTCTCCCTTTTGCTCTTGTTGCTTTGCTATCTTCCACCTCCATGAACTGTTGGCCTCTGCTATGTGCTGTGTGCCACTCAGCCTTGGAGCAAACCAAGTATGGACTGAAACCTCACAAACTGTGAGCTAAATGAACATTTCCTTCCTTAATTCCGGGTGGCAGGTATTTTGTCTCAACAATGAGAGAAAAGTAACCAAGACATGAACCTAGCCCATGGAGGGAAGGGGTAAATTGAGTTCCCTGTCTCCTCTTTGGGGGACTTCCTGGGACCTCTTCAGTGACAGTCATATCCCAGGAGCCCCTGACTCCAGATTGGCCCTGGTATGACTGGTCCCTGTAGACCCAGGCTCCAGGATGGTCCATCAGACTTAGACTTCAGGTCTCTCCCATCTCAAGAAGCTCCAGCAATCCCAAACTCTTGGGTGGCCCAGTCCCAAGCCAGCTTCCACAACCCTAGCTTATCAGGCTGGTACCTGAGTCCTTGCATTCAAGCCCACATGAGCACCACATCAGCTCCCCAAATCCCAAGATCAGGCCAATCCTTGCAGCCCCAAGCTCCAAACCACTCCTAGCACTGAGCTGGCCTCTAATGCCTAGGCTTCAGGCCTGCCCCTGTGGTAGGCTTTGTCATTTTAGCCATAGAAATCAGACCAGCACTCACTGACAGTCCCTAGGCCTTACCCAGCACCAGTCTGTCTCTCAGACTCAGAGCCAGGCCAACCCTGGTGACTATCAGGTCCAGGCCATACCTGTTGCCACACTGGGCTCAGCAGCTCCAGACCCTAAACCAGCCTGCACAGAAGCTGCTTTCAGGATATTCCCAGCTGCAATCCAGCATCCACAGACCCCAGGGCCAGGTCAGTCCTTGCTGATGCATGGTGTAGGTTACCCCAGCACCTGGCCAGTTTCTATAGCCCTAAATATCAGATCTGACTTAATATCAAGCCATCCTCAGTGGTCCTAGTCTCCAAAAATCCCTAGGGACTCAGATTTCAGGCCCATCCCAGGTCCCAGACCAGACTATCTTCAGATCAGCTCATACAATCCTGTTTTAGCCCCATCCAAGTATCAGTCAGCAGCCCTCGCCTCAAACAGAAGGCCACCATCTACAGACACAGACTCCAGGCCCTCAGGCTGATACCTGAAACCCCACTGCAGCAGACCCAGAACCCTAGCCTGGTTCAGTGGAGCAACTGTCCAGATGCAGCTGGGTAGACCCTAACAGGGCTAGAATCTAGGCTCCAGGAACAACCTTGTGGACCCAGGTTTCAAGTCAGTCTCCGCAGCACCAGGAACCAGGCCAGTGAGATTAACCACAACAACCTGGTTAAAAATGTTGGAGGAGATAGAAGTAAACTACGACTACAGAAAAAAAAAATAGTGAGAGAGAGCACTTTGGTGAGAATCAAAAACAGCACAGTAAAAGACACCCCAGAAACAAGAGCTCTGATTTTATTAAAATCCAGACTTCCAGTTTAGCACAGGAATATAGATCACTGATGAGAGTCTAAAGGGGTAAAAAATGTTCACTGGAGGAAAGACAATCTCTTTAACAAATGGTGCTGAGTAAACTGGATATCCATAGGTAGAAGATTGAAACTAGCCTGCCACTCTGTGCAAAATCAACTCAAAGACCTAGGTATAAGACCTAAGACACGGGAAGTACTAGGGAAAACATGGAAACAGTTGAAATAATAGGCATAGACACAGGTAAAGACTTCCTGAGTGGGACTCCAGTGACACACAAATAGAATTATATCAAATTAAAAAGTTTTTGCACAGCAAAGGAAACAACATAATGAAGAGGAGCCTACAGGTAGGGAGAACATCTTTGCCAGATACTCTTCTGACATAGGATCAATGTTCAGAATATATAAAGGGCTCAGAAATACTTCACACTAAAAAATCAATAAATGGGCAAAGGAATTGAATTGACACTTCTCAAATATAGAAGCTTGAGGGGTGAATGAGTGTATGAAAAAATGTTCAACATTTTTAGCCACCAGGTTTTTAGCAAATAAAAACAACATTTAGATTCTATCTTATCCCTATCAGAATATCTATCATCAAGAATGCAATGCACATGAGAGCACACACACACATGCACATATACACAATTCTGGTGAGGATAGGGAGCAAAGAAATTCTTCTACACTGTTGTTGGCAATGTAAACTACTTCAGCTATTATGGAAATTAGTGTGAAGGTTTCACAAAAACACTAGGCTAGTACTAAAATAGTGCTACTGTTGTATGTGATACAGCGATAGCACTTTGGTATCTTCCCAAAAGTTATTAAAGTTGTCATACTATAACGATACCTGAACACCCATGTGTATTGCAGTGAAATTCACAATAAGCTACAGAAAATAATTTAGGTTGTTATTATCAATGGATGAATGAGTGAAGCAAATTATATATCTATATGAATGACACAATGGAATATTATTCAGCCATAAAGAAGAGCAAAATCATGTTATTTACAGGAAAGTAGGTCGAACTGGGGCACCATAATGTTAAGTAAATTAACTAGATTTAGAAAGTCAAATATCACATATTTTCTCCTATGTGAGAAATCTAGGGAAAACATTTTTAAAGAGGGAGGATATGAGAGTAGGAAGGAAACTTTTAGAGAAAAGAAAGGGGATGGAAAAGGAATAAACAAGAGGATAAAAGAGGAAACGAGCCACATTACCGGCTACTCAGATCCATACTACTCAGGGATCCACTTTACTGTCTCAGTTTCCCCATTAGTTCAGTCATACCCTCAGGCTTTTGAGAGCATTGGGTCATCTTAGCTAGTTGGCTGTTGTTGGTTAGCAGGTAGAGCTCATCAAAGGCAGCCTGAACACAAGGAAAGGGAGGAAATGGCTGAGGCTGGGAAAGTGCTGTTCAAGGTTGTGAGGCCAAATGGCAAAGGGAGCAAGAGCTAGGAGATATCTAATTGCTCTGCCTCTTGGAAGGATGTTTTGTCTAGGTAACCACGCATAAGAACCCTTTCTGTATAAGCTTGGAGGCTCCACCCATTTTTTTAGTAGGTGTGATGCAGGTGGCTGTTTGATCCTGGCAATATGGCCCCGTGTCTGAGCACAGTTCTTCTTTTCTAGAGACACTACAACTGTCTGTGGGTCATTGCTCCTGAGTGCTGGGGTAGCTTTTCATGTGATGGTTGGTCAGACCAGGTTCCATAGTGGAAGGGAAGTGACAGATGATGGGAGTCACGGCCAAAGCACCTTTTAGCTGAATGTGGGCAGTAACAGATTTAGAAAGAATAGTTCTTAGGCAAAGTTTATCTAGTCTATTGCCTTCTTTAATCTTCAATCTGAGGGCTGGGGATATAGCTCAGTGGAATAAGCGCCTACCTAGTAAGCGCAGGGTCCTGAGTTCAATCCCCAGTACCGGGGGAAAAAAAAAAAAATCTTCAATCTGTAGGTGAAATTCAGTACCCCAAAACACTGCATTGGAACTCTGACAAACAATTGTTATAAAGTTTACAAGCAAATGTAAAACAAACAAAAACAAAGTAAATCCAGCCCATATAGTAGATTTCAACTAAGAAACAGTAACCAAGTTAATAAAAGAAAACCAATTTATTTGTGAAACAAAGTTAGTTATGTCAGAAAGGTTCATTAAGCATATTCTTATTTTCCTGTAAAGGAGTATGCATTGCCATTTAGGAGAAAGCATATTTAATCATGTCAAAAAACAAGAGTTACAGTGTAGTAACACCTTTAAATTTCTTTCAGGTACACCCAACAGAATTGTAAAAATTTTGAATGCACAGTGTAAGAATTAGTGTTTATTTAACCCATTAAGAACACAAGCTTTTAAGATGGGCATGGTGGTGCACTCCTATAATCCCACCACTCAGGAGGCTAAGATAGGAGGATTGCCCTGAGTTCAAGGCCGGTGTGGGCTACAAGTTAGTTTAAGGCCAGGCTGAATTTCACAGTGAAATCCTGTCTCAAAAAGATAAATAAACGTACACACACAGTTTTAATAAAGCAAGAGTATCTCTTATTGACTAAGAGGAACATGTCTCTTTTCAGCTTAATGACTATAAGCAATATTGCTTCAGAATCACAGTTCAGTAAAACAGTTGTTGCTTTAACAGCATATGAAGATATCTCCTCCACTTTCTTCTCCTGGGACAAATATGAAACACCCACAACTCAAAGGAGAAGAGGTTTATTTTACTCACAGTTTCAGTGTATGGTCAGCTGGCTCCAAGACAGAAATGACCTGGGAGGGCATGGCAGAGAAAACCTGTTTAACCCCTGCTGCAAGAGAATAGAGAGAAGGGAGGAGCCAGGGCCAAAAAACACACATTTCTAGGTCACATGCCTGGGGACCCACCTCCTATGAGGTTCCACCTCCCCAAAGCACATTCAGCTCCTCAACAGATGAGTCCACTGGTGGGCAAAGTGCCTTAACCACACAATCTAATTTCAAACACGTACACCCAGTTTTGTGGGCTGGAAAGAAACTAACCTCAGTGGCAGCCTCACTCCAAGTTAAAAAACTACGTCCTGTCATAATAGCAGATGAAAAGTTTGTTTTTCCTTTGGATAAAGCCAATTAACAAACATTTAAACATCCAATTACCAGGTAAACCTAGGATGAATGTGTAACAAATACAAATTATGTTGTCAAGTTCTCTTTCTTAAGAACTGGTTATTGTTGTCTATCAAAATATGTGTCTAATGGGTTGTATTTGGCTATTGTGATATAATAAGAAAATTAATTTCCTCAGTTCCCAGCACAGAGCTCTTAAACCATTGCCATTTTCTATGTGATAGTGTTACCAAATGCTGCAGTGCCCAGTGGTCTGTCCAGATACCTGTTATTTTCCTGTTCAAAGAACTGGATGTGACAACTGAAGAATATGAAACATTAACTTTTTTTTATTTTAAAAAGTAAAAGAAGACTTCCGGGAAGATGGTGACCGGGTAGGCAGCAGAGAGGAAACCTCCCAGAGGATTGCCACCCAGACAATGGGATATAGCAATATGAGAAGGACAGGAAGGACAGAGGTGTGTACCCTGAACCCAGGAAGGATCTGAAATGGGAACTGAAGCCCTCGGAAAGACCAAGCAAGACCTCTCCTGGAGGAAAGGATTGGAGGGCCTCCGTGGCACAATTGGAGGGGGAGGAGGCGGAGAAGGAGGAAGCCACCACTCCAAACACACCCTCGGCCCACTCCCTCGGCCCACTCCCTCCTTCCTGCACTCACAGCTTCAGCTTCAGAGACCCACGCTCATGGAAACCTCCCGACTCGGCCAGGGGAGAGCGGAGTTCTGAGAGCTGGTCCAGGTCTGGAGAGGAGAGCGCGCAGCCAGGAAAGGAGGCAATGGCAGTTGGGAGCTGTTGTAGAACCCAGTGTGAGGATGAGAAGTTACAACAGCCACTGAAACAGAATCTCCACCCTTCAGTAACCTTCCTAATCAGCGCCTGGAGGCAAGGTGGAGTCAAAGCAACCAGTACACAGCCCACCACACCCAGCTCTATGCCTACCCCGAGGCTGTGGGCTCCTACCTCTCCACTGTATGAGCAACTAACAGCAGAGAGCAGCAGAGAGCATCGGCAGCGACCCCAGAGCCACAAAAACTCCCAGGGATCCAGTCAAGGAACAAAGGGGAACTGGAGCACAACAGCAAGAGAGAGCTGCAGATAGAGATGGATCACATGGCCCCATGCCCTTCTCACTCCAACATCAAGCAGGAAGCATGAGCTGAGTTACCGGCCTTCAGCTCCCACCCTGAACTCCCTCTGTGAGCACCTTGAGCCTTGGCGGCCTGCACAATCACCACCTGTTCCTGACAGCAATGGGACGAGTCCATGGGCTTCAGGACTCACTCCAAACTATTAATACAAGCACCAAGAGTGTCTCCATACTGCTTGCATATATGAACCTTGTATGAACCCATAGCAACAAATTACACGAAAAGCAGCAGTCCAGGAGTCCGAGAAACAATAACATACTCTACACAGTAGACCCGAGAAAATCATCCAACTCTCTTCTAGAACTAAGAACTAAACTCAGTACATACCCGAGACTACCACAGTGAGCACGGTTGGGGGAGATCTCATGCCCTTGTGCCCAGCATCATAAGTTCACTCAATGCCCAGCTGCAAGGGGTGGGGCATGGCAATACTGGAGATCGGGAGGTGGGAGGAGGTGAAGAGCTGGAATCAGGGTGCAGACCTGGTTCTCTTGCTGGGTGGGGACAGCCTCCAAAGAGTTATAGGTGGCCTAGAGGGAGACGCTAGTGGCCTATAAGGGAACCCAGGGGCCTTGACAGGGAGCTCAGTAGCCTGAGGGGGGAGGGGGCTCCCTCCAGGCTACATGAGAACCCTGAAGACCTGGATGGGGCCCAGCGATGAGGCAGAGCCAGGTGGTCTGCTGGAGGTAATCCCTTGGACTCAACATGGCTCCTGGTAGTGCGGCGACAGGGCAGAGCCAGGCGGTCTACTGGGGATGATTCGTGGACTAGACCAAGCCCCTGGCAGCTCAGCAACAGGGCGGAGCTGGGTGGTCCGCTGGGGCCAACCCTGTGGACTCAACCTGGTTCTGGGTAGCACGGTGATGGGGCAGAAGGCGTCCTGTGGACTCAAACCGGCCCAGAGCCCGGCAGTCCACTGGGGGCAACTCCATGGACTCGACCTGGCCCTGGGCAGCTCGGCAACAGGGCAGAGCCAGGCGGTCAGCTGGGGGTGACCTTGTGGATTCGACCCGGCATCCGGCAGTGTGGAGATGGGGCAGAGCCTGGAGATCCATCTGGGGCGACACCATGGACTCGACCTGGCCCTGGCAGAGCCCAGCCTGGGCAGATCCCAGAGGTCTGTTTGGGAGACCCTGAGTACTCGACTGGACCTCTGGATGCCATGTATGGGGGCAAAACCTAGAGGTTTGCTGGGTAATCTTGCTGACTTGACTGGACCCCTGATGGACTTGAGGACTTGTCAGTGGGGGCTTGACCATAGTGAACCTGTTCCCTGCCCATCTACTGTCTTTGAGCATAGGTGCTTTTCCACCTCCTGCCATAGCAATTTGTATACACCCATATATGTTACAGCATAATTTGAAGCAGCCACGTCTCTTCCAAGGTGAGAGTCCGAGGGTATAAATAAACCCAAAAGTACAGTTATTATCACAGGGAAAATGACTGATTGGGTGGTAGAAAAACAGAGATGAGGGTGGAGAAAACTGATTAATCAAACGAGCCATCATCTGTATAACTGGGTAACAAATGTGAAGATAACATTATGGAATACAGCATCCAGAGCTAATTCCCTACTACGTTCTCTATAATTTTGTATTTCCTTTATTGTTTTTATGTTAACAGATGTGAAGATAACTTTATGTAACACAGCATCCAGTGCTAATTCCCCACTATCCTCTCTATAATTTGGTATTTCCTTTAATTTTTTTTTTTATTTTAGAAACATAAAAGTACAAAAACATATTGACAAACAGACACCAATTATCATAAAAAATAGTACAATGACAACTAATCTATAGACAAGGTGATATGGTCTCAACAGTGGTTATTGCTTTATAAATTGATATCTTCGAATTGTAAATGTATGAACCCATATACAGACATGCAAATTTAGTCAGACGGTTAATCCTCTCAACAACAGAAAAAACAAAAAACCAAAAATCCAAAGACAAGAAACAAAACAGGCAAACAACAACAACAGCAACAACATCAACAACAAAAAAAAACACCGCTTGTTGCAGCTTTACATATTGATAACTTCGAAGTGTGTGTTCAGGATAACACATACAGACATACAAGATTAATCTAATATCCTGTCATCGATTATTGCTTAGAATTAAGTGATATAATACAATAGTAGAACCATGTTAGCCCTCCTGCATACATGTATATTCATATATATTCATATATACATACATACATTTTTGTCTTTTTCTTTTCTTCTTACCTTCGTCCCATCTGTTCTTTGTTTTTGAACAGATTTCCTTCATGACTCTTAGTTTATATTCCCACGCTCGGGTTCTTACACCAGTGATACAATACGTTGCCTGCACATGTATCGCTGATTTATTTCACTTATGAGTATGGACTCCAGTTTTGTCCACTTGCCTAAAAAGTTCCCAAAACTGTCTTTCTTTATAGCTGAATAATATTCCATTATATAAAAATGCCACAATTTTTCAATCCAGTCTTCTGTGGATGGGCACTTGGGTTGCTTCCACATTTTAGCTATTACAAATTGTGCTGCTATAAACATGGGTGCACATATATCAGAGTGATATGATGTTTTCAGATCTTCTGGGAAAATACCCAGAAGAGGAA
>PVLD010030753.1:0-16500 GCA_004027595.1 Dinomys branickii
AAAAGAAAAGGAAAAAAAAAAAGGAAAAGGGATACCATGAAAAGGGAATAAAGAGAAGAGAGGACCAGCGTCCTACAAAGCTAACTCCAGACACCCTCTAGGAGGCTCAAGGAAGCTTAAAGGTTCAAGGAAAAAGAAAATCTATCCAATAATTCAGGGAGGAAATATTATGGGTTAAGAAAAAATGTTCATCTTTAAGATAAGTGATGGGACCTTCAAACATACTCAGGGCAGCAGCAGGTCACACAAGGGTACCAACTTCAAATCTGAAGACAGACAAAAAGGTGCCAGGCAGGAAAGAGAGGTGGCAGTGATGTACAATAACAAGGATTTTCCAACTCAAAGTGAAACAAATCAGTTTATACTTCCCTGCACTTTATCAGGTCTATGGGTTAGATAAATCCCACAATATATTAAGTTGTATATAACAATCATTTAATGAACTCAAACAATATGATCAATGTATTAGAAATAGATTATGCTGAGTTCCATTATTAAAAAATTTCAAAGAAATTCAACAGAAAGATTACATGTAAATTCCATGTTCTCTGTATTACAAAAGGCCTATTTATAAGTCCCAGTTAGTACTTAAAATAATGGAAGATGACACCTCAGAATAAAACCTTGTATCATCTTGATTTATTTATATTTCAGCGGACAGCTTCTACAAACAAAAAAACTGCAGGGGGCAGCCTACTCTTCTACTGGTCCAGAGCCTCCCTTAATGGGCCTTAGCCCCCAGTGATTTCAGGTGGCTTGGCTGAATGGAGGAGGACAAAGAGACACATCAGCTTTCTTTTTGCCCTGTTGGACACAGCCTTCATTACTAAGTACTTAAATACTTTATGAGAATCAATAAAACAAAGCTTACTTTTCTCGATCTTCATATACACAGCTAAAAATGATTCTGTCAAAATGCTCAAACATATTTTTTTTGAGCTTTTCTTGGGCTTGTGCAACTAAGAGATTTACATCTGTACCCGTGTCCTCAGGTACGCGATAGCAACGTGCAATGGTTATGATCTCCTGGTCTATTAGCTTATTGACGGTTATATCCAACAACAGGTCTCTGTGAAGAAAATGGGAAAACATTCACAAAACAATACCTAAGAGCATTTCACCTTTCCTTCCATTAAAAAGGCCCAAATTCCATTTTATACAACTTTTACGAACTCTGTAGAAGACAGGTGATTATTATTCTTTAATTCTTTAATTTAGTAATAGGAAGGCACCAATTCTAGGATAAAACATCACAAGTACTTTAGTTTATAAATAAAACGGCATTTTGCCCAGGGTCAGAATTCTACCAGACAACACCCTGCAACCTAGAAGTAAATTAGTAAAGTCCACCAAATACCTGTCCCAAAGTGTATTCCTTTATTACACAAAGTAGTAAATGAACTGGGGCCCTGGTTTCCCAGAGTACACACTTATAGATTCATAAATTAGGTGTTTTGGGTATAGTGAAAAGTAAAACCTGACACATCTTGGAAACAAGAAAAAAAGTTAAACGAGCTACGTAAGGAATAGCTATCTGAGTCTTTAGAAGGTGTTAGGGTTTGAGTCTGGTGTCCCCCCAAAGTCTCATGGGGTCATCAGAGTTTTCTTCTATGACGAAGGTGGCTGAATCTAGAGTGTGTGACTGGTTCCTACAAAGCTTGGATTAAGGGTGGGTGATTGTTGATCAGTCCACTGATTGAATTGGCACCACCCTAATCCCCGGCAGACTGGGTACAATACAAGGGACAGAAAGAGGCTTCTTGCTCTCTGTTGTTGCTTTTGCTGCTTCCATCACCATGAACAGTGGCCCCTCTGCCATGTGCCAGCCTGCCTTGCAGCCAGCCAGTCAACTGTGCACTAAAACTTCTATAAACTGTGAGCTAAATAAACCTTTTCCTTTTGTAACTTTTGAGAGTTAGGTATTTTGTTTCAGTAACAAGTATCTAAGACAGAAGGCAAATGGTATTGAGATTATTTGGCAGAGCTAAAAAAAAAATAATAGTAACATTAATATTGAGAATCTAAAGCCTAACAAATTGGCTGTTATTTTTTTCAATATAACCTGCCTGAAAGCTAGACAATGGAGGAAGTACTATACAAAGAAGGAACTGTATCAACATAATTAAAATATAAAATGTTATGGTAATTACATAAATAAATTCCACAAGAATATACACTTATTGAAAATAATGCAGTGCCCAAGAATCCTGAATGAACGAAGGAAATTCAGATTTTATTTGCTCTTCTACTATAGACTAGTCTTTCAGAATAACGGCTTTTAATTTTGGTCTTCATCACAATCATTGAAGAATTCTAAGTTCTTCTAGGCATGAATTTCCTTAGAGTAGTAAAGTCCATGGTATTATCCTATTCAAAGGAACTGCATTTTACCTACAAGAACTTCCCAGGTTTTGGAGAGTTTTACGTTGGAGTTTTGATGTCATTTTTATTGGGAAATGAAGGCCAATTCAACCAAGAGGACCCCTTCATTTCAGGAGGTCAGATCAGACAGTCCATTAGTACTACTGATAAGGGGCTCACACAGTGACGGTCACCATGACAGACACAAAGGTCCCTGAACTTTTCAGAGTTTAGACTCTATTTGGACATGCTGAGCACATGGATCAACTCACAAATCCACAAGCTGGTGGGGCCGGCAGAATGGAATGAGTGAGAGCAGTAACACATTCCACCACCCACCACTTACTGAGCACTTACCATATGCTGCCAGGTACTCTTGTCTTAGATTGTCCCATCTGACCCAGAAGGAATTATTACCTTCATTTTACAGATGAGAACACCGAGGCACAGAGATATCAAGTAATCCATCCTATATAACGAAAGCAAGAATGTGGCCCATGCAATCTGGCTTCAAAGCCCATGAGCTTATACTTTACTCTGTCCCCGGCTTCTGCTGGGACAGGTAATGAAGTAACTGGATTGAGTGGGGTTCACAAAAAACTTCTGAAGGCAGAAGAGCGTTTTCCCTTGAGAGGGGGACATGTACCAGGAACTGAACTCAAGACCTCGCGCTTGCCAGGCAGGTGCTGCACTACTGAGCAACATCCGCGGGCCAGGCAGTGAGTTTTGAGCAGATTTTTCAATGGCTCCATTTCCCTTCATTGTCCATACTACGGTTTGAGTATCTGGTTTGTTTCTCAGACAGGATCTTGCTAGATACCTCAGCCCAGCCTAGAACATGCAGTCCTCTTGCTTCCGACTCCCGTGTGCTGGGATTACAGGTGTAACTCATGCGATGGCTTGAGTGTTCCCTCAAGTTCATGTGTTGGAAACTTAACCTCCAAATTCATCTATTGATGGTATCTGAATACAGAGCCCTTGGGAAGTAATCAGAATTAGATGAGGTCATGACAGTAGAGCCCCCTCAACTGCCCTGGGGGCTTTTAAAAAATAGAGAGGCCCAAGCTAGCACGCTTGCTCTGTCTCGCCACACAATGCCCTCTCCCGTGTAATGATGCGACAAGAACGACCTGACCAGATAACGATGTCATGCTGTTGGAATTCCCAGCATGAAAAGTTATGAGCTAAACATGCTTCTTTTCCTTGCCAATAATCCTGTCTCACATACTCTGTTACAGCAACAGAAAATGGGCTGAGATAGGTCATTATCGCTGCTTTGAAGAATATCATTAGCCAGCACAAAAAGCCAAGAGGAAATAAGATTTCAGAACTCTGTGTCACCAATCATCTCTGACAGAGGACTAACCTAACTGTCCACAGCGGACTCACTGCAAAGCAAGGTACTCCCTGGCTCGTTTACAACATTGGTAATGGAATCATCAGTCAGGACAACGCACAGAATGAAACACTACGCCACCAGTAATAGTCCATTTATTTGTTTTTTCTTTCTTTTTTTTTCCTTGAGACAGGGTCTCACTATGCAGTTCAGGCTGCCTTTGAGCTATTTTGCAGCCCAGGCTGGTCAAGAACCCAAAATGGTCCTCCTGCCTCAGCCTCTCGAGTGCTGGGCCTACAGGCATATGCCACCATGCCTGGCTACAATAGTCCATTTATTGGTGCTTCCTGGTATGAACAATGTCCAGGTTATGCTGACAAAGGCAATATGATCCCACAAAACTCAACATACAGGTGCATATGTAGGCATAGGGGGACGACAAAAAACCTCCAGGCAGACACATGCAAACACTATACAAGCATGATCGGATTGCTGAGACATATCTTTTTTTAAACATATTTTATTTTTTAATGAATCTTTGTATTAATCAAATACAGCTGTGATTGTCAAAAACAAAGACCACTCAAAAGTGGGCTTTTCCCCCCTTTTCAAAGACCACTGGGTGAAGAGGGCCAAGTGGCACACTCCTGGGGACAAAGGAAAAAGCCATGTGCACGGAGAGCTAGAAACTTTCCACACACTTTTAACTAAACTTACTATGGCACCACCAGATCATAAAAGTTTATTTTCCTTTTCACTGGATAAACTGAAAATTCTCCTAGCCTCAGTGCAGTTAAAATTTACATCTGCTGGATTTCTCTATGCTCAGGTTTTACACAGCAGCCGGGTGCTTCCAGTGAGCCCTGCCAGCCCTCTCACCCTGCCTTCACACAGGACACCAGAGACAGCTCTAGCTGACCGAGGGCTCCGCGTGGGATCTCACCCAGGAGGCCCAGGCCTTGCCAAATGTAGTATACTCCTACCGTTTTGGAACTGTAGCAAAATACACCTAACAGGAAATTTACCATTCATAACATTTAAGATATTGGCAATGTTGTGCAATGACCATCTAGTTCCCAACATTTTTACCATCCCGAAGAAATCCCACACCCATGAAGCACTTACTCCTCCTCACTTGCTGCCCCAAAACCTCTCCTGGAGTCAGTGAACACTAATTGGCTGTCTTTGTAGATTTGCCAATTCTGGATATTTCATCTTTGTTTTTGGATATTTCATTTAAATGGAACCACGAATGGTGTTTTGTGACTGGTGTCTCTCACATAACACAATGTTTTCAAGGTTCATCCATGTTGTACCTCATTCCTTTTTTGGCTGAATAGAATTCCATCGAAGAAATGTGCCACATCTTATTTAGCCATGCATGCACTGACGGATAGTTGTGTTGTTTCAACTTTTAACTGCTGTGAATAGTTCTGCTACAAATAGCTTTATACAAATGTTTATTGAACAACTATTTTCAATTCAGGAGTGTACATACAGCCAGGAGTAGAAAGTGCTGAGCCATACTGTAACTCATTGAAGAACCACTGAACTGTTTCCTTGCACACTCCACTTTTCCCTTAGCAGCAACCACAAACACAAAGGTCTAACTTTCATCAAGAACCGCCCTATCCTCACCTAAACACTTCAGAGTAAACCTAAAATACGATCTGATACCAACATCTGCTTTTACAACTTTTTCTTCTTATTTTTTTGGTTGGTTATTTTTGTTTCTTTTGGTTTTGGTTTTTTGTTTAAGGCAGGATCTCATTATATAGTTCAAACTGACCCTGAACTCTCTGGGTAGCATGGGTTGGCCTCAAATTCATGATAATCTTTCTGCCTCAGCCTCCTGAGTGAGGAAATTACAGGCGTGTGCTGTTGTTATGGAAAACAAACAAAACACGGGAATAGATAGCACTAAGAAAGTTTAGGGGGCACTTGACTGCACTGGTAGGCTTGACTGGGTTCTCTCCCAATGTCAGAGCCCAGCCCAAGAGGGAATGGGGCTTTTATGGGGAGAGAAAGGGGAAGGTACGGAGGTTGATTAAGTGCATTATGATTGGAAGGTTGGGTGACATGACAAGATGCCAAGGCAAGTTACATTGCAAGACCATCAGTCAAAGTAGTATGGGCTACACAAAAGAAGTGTCCTATGATCAGGCTTATCCACACGTCTGGTTGATTTTGGCAGGCATTCTTGGCAGACTTTATTTAAAATTTTAATTTCCCTTTCACTGCCACACTCAGCTGATTTCAGTACTTCTAGTCAATTCATTTAAGGAAGATAAAAATGCATTTTTAAAGCAGTTATTAATTGATCTTGCACTTGTTGACTGATACTAACTAATATCAAAGATTCAAATGACAAGTTCTATTTGTCTTTGTCCAACAATGCACTACATTCCTGGCACAAACATTCTACACAGTACACTACTACATTACAGCAGTATTCAGTTACTCTTGTAAGGGATGCTGGCACGATTTCTGGCTTAGTACCTAAAAATCACAAAGCTAAAAAAAAAAGAAAATCCAAGCTGCTCTAGGTACTGAAGTAACTATGCAGAATTCCAAAACATGAAATGCTAAACTACTTTATAAGCATAATTTCATTAAAATCCTCCAGTCAAGTAATGAGTCAAAACTTCCTTTTACAGCACTAAATCTCAGGGTATTTTCTTACATTTTCAATCATTAAAGTTTAAGCACTGTCTTTCAAATAAACTAAAAAAAAATCATTTTTGGCATAACTAAGGCCTCAAGAGCTTAAGCCTTTGGCCTTGAGGCTTATAAGAAAATCTGGTTGAGCCTAAACTAAATCAAGCAGGAGTTCTGACAACAATTAGGTAGCAACCTTTCTCACTTCCTTCAATTTAATTTTCATCAAATAAAGTGGGCTCACATCCTACCCTCCAACAGGCTTCTCACACTTGTGGATCTAAGCTCCCCACACAAAGAAGAAACCTCTGCCTTACTGTCACTTACACCCCAGCCCGGCATAGTGTTGAACAATTATGCTGTCAGTCATCAGAGGCTGGCAGAGTTAGCTGGTGCAGTGGGTGTCAGAGGCGGAGAAATGGAAAGACACATCAAGTGGGGCCAGAACAAATGTCTGACCAAGTCGACTTTGCTAAGGACCATCTGAAGTTCATAACGATTTACAAAGTTCTGCCACCTCATTAAAGAATAAGGCCATTACATATGGCCGCCTAGGCTGCACCCTGACCACCTCCAAAAGAGTACCATATATTTACACACTTACGGTAGTTTTCTCTGAAATTGTGCAACACGGTGGCCTTGCAAGAAAGGACAAGGAACTCCAGAGGTAAGGGGGAAAAGGGGACCACGGCTAAGAAAATCATCTGTTTCAGCCAAGGTCACAGCCTGTTTTCAACTGGGAGGTGGGGTAGTTTAGTAGGAAAAGTATGAGCTTTCAAATTATGCAGACCTGGATGAAAATTCCAGTCCAACTATTTCACTAATAAATGAGAATTGTGGTAAATTACTTAACTGCTCTGAACCTTTTCTTATCAGTGCAATTAGGCAAGATCATTAGCATCACAGAATTAGCATCTGTCCCCATCACAGAATTTTATTTGGTTATAGGAATCAGAATGGCCCAAGTAGTCACATGACTGGGCGTGGTGGCATGCACGCCTGTAATCCCAGCACTGTAGCACAACTATTCACAGCAGTTAAAAGTTGAAACAACCCAACTATCCGTCAGTGTATGCATGGCTAAATAAGATGTGGCACATTTCTTTGATGGAATTCTATTCAGTCAAAAAAAAGGAATAAGGACCATTGTCTCCTGCACTCCTACAAAGGGAGCTCAAGGCCAGCCTAAACTGCATAGTGAGACCTTGTCTCAGAAAAGTGGAAAAAAAAAAAAAGAAAAAAAAAATCAAATAGTCAAATCATACTATTATCCTGTTTAAAACACTCTTGGGGGATTCCATCTTTCTCAGAGAACCTAAAAGGCTCATAAGAGCCCACAAGGCCCAATGTAACCTAGGCCTCCCCTGCTATCCGTACAAAGTCAACCTCTATAACCACTGCACGTTTCCCTCTGAACTGGCCTGCTGTACTCTGTTCTTTCTCAAACAACTCAGGTATGTTCCAGAGCCTTTCCACTTGCTCTTCCTTCTAACAGGAATGCTCTTTACCCAGTAAGTTACAATTTGGTCCTTTGCCTCTTTTAGGGCATCTTCTCATCTATTCAATGTCAGTATCTCCACAGGGCCTTGCCTAACCAGCCTTGTTAAAAGCTTAACCCATCCCTCTACAATTAGAAGCCCTTCCCTGATTTCTATTTGTCTTCCTCGATACCATGCATCACGTTTTAACCTTATATTCAATGTTCTCATTTCTCATGTCCCCACCCTGACCAGAATGGAAGTTCCACAGAGGGCAGGGCTACTTGTCTACTTTGTTAGCTGCTGACTCTGCCATAAATACTCCTTTAACACACAATCAGCCCTGTATAATAATTTGCTGCACAGATAAAAAATGAGGATCAAGTTAGCAAGAGAAGAAAAGCATTTAGCATAGTGCCTGAAACTACAAGTGCTCAATAAGAACAGTTTTTTATTATTCTAATCACCTCAAAATGGAGATAATTTTACGATGTATTAAACTGGAAGAGTGACTGCTCTTAAGCGAGCTCATCTAGGAGGAATGGGAAATGTTTTTGAAGACTGAAATCTTAGAATTTATCTGTAGGCTGGAAAAGGAAATTGGACTGCTTGTTGTAAATACCCATATTCAGGAAGAAGTCTGACATGATAAAGTAACAAGCTCTATCGGGGCCATCCTTTAGACACTGGAGCGAACACAAAAGCTCCACAGATCTCAATTTTTACAAATAAAGTTAGATGCCCTCTTTCATTCTCTGTTACAAATTGATACACAATATTCATTTTGGTCATTTTTACTTGGGAACGGCACCGAACATCTTTGCTGTAAATTCTTCTAATTTTTGGGAAGTTCTTAATGACAAACAAGCACAGTGAACCTTCAAATAAAGTCTTTTTTTTTTTTTCAAATAAAGTCTTTTGAAATTAAAGAATCTTATGATAGTATAAATAACTGCTACCAAACTCATCGGCTTCATAAACTGATTTTTATGGTATTTTTAAAAGAGACATACACCTACACTGAAAATCACTGAGCTTGTGTTCTTATTACAAATAAATGTAAGCAGCTTATTGTTTTCTCTTTATTACTGCTCTCACCCTCGTTCCACATCAAATATTAGGGCTTTTCCTGTTTTAACATGGACTGGAATGTACATGGTTATTTTAATTCATTATGTGGTGGTACATTCAACTTCAAGGCTGTTAAAATACAGCCAAATAAAAAGGTATTCTTGTGCAGTTAAAAGCAATTGCTATACATTATTAACAATCAATTCTTCATGGAGACATAATGTCAGATATGCTTTAAAATAGTTCTCTATAATTCTGCTACAATTTGGGTACCACATGCATTTAGACAAGCTAAAGTGTGATTTTTTTGTGTGTTGTTTCCTGTTTTTAGATTTTTGTCAAGCTTTTTTGTAAAGCAAAAAGAAATCTGGATGATGGCAACTACATTGCAATGTGGGCAAAAAGAGGTAAATACTCATTTCATGTTGAGGCAAAGTTCTTCACTTTCTTTTCAGTAACACCCACCCTGTGTTTAGAGATCATCTGTCTACGAGCAAACCTCACTTGCTGGATTTTTGTTTTCAACTGTTCCTCACTTGGCTGCCCAAAGGCCATGGTGAGCTTTGCAACAATCAGGGGGCCTTACATGGAAAATGATTCCATGTAAGCCTGTGGGCACTCCCCAGTGACACAACAGACTGAATGTAAGACCAGGTCTTTGCTCTCTGGGTGCCTATAACCAACACAGTAACTCAAAATTTATTCATATCAAACAGATATGAAAAATGTAATCAGAATCTTTTTTTTTTCTTTGTATTTTTCAGACAGAGTCTTGCCAAGCAGTTGAGGGGGCCTTGAGCTCACTTGGTAGCCCAGGCTGGTCTCAAACTTGCAGCAATCCTCCAGCTTCAGCCTCCTGAGTGCTGGGATTACATATGTGCACCACCATGCCCAGCAAGATACTTTCAATTATAGAGAATTTGGATAATATATAAAAGATTTAAAACAACAACAACAAAAAACTACCAAAGAGGGTTTTAGCATTCCTAAGGCCCTGGGTTCTGTGCCCAGCACCAAACAAAACAGAAAAATCATCTACCACTGAAATACGACCATGAAAACATTCTCTGGTACACTTCTTTGCAGTCTGTTTACTTTTCTCTTTTTTGGTACCAGCAATGGACTCCAACTGTGAACTGATGGAGAATAAGAGAGGAATATAATAGAATAGATTTAGCCCTCAGCCCTGAATACCTAGATGCAGTTAATAACAGACCACAAAGAAAGTCAAATAAACAAAACAAAAAAAAGGACTACAATAAACACTCTCCAGAAGATCATCCAGTCTGGTACGTGCGACATGTAGGGGGAAATCCAGGAAGGCTTCACAGCAGAGGTGGTAGTGGACTGAACCTTGGATAAATGGCAATTTGCCCGTGGGCAAAAGGGTATAAAGAGCCATACCCACAAAAATGGAGAGAGGGCAAGAAGATTGTATACTGGAGGAATTGTACAAAGTATTAAGAATGGAAGCTATCATCAATGCTCAGTGTATGGGAGACGATGACCTAACTGCTTCATTTATGGGAGAGAGTGATACAATGGCTTCATATGCATGAACTCATTTACTCTAAAAGACAATCCTCTCAGTAGAACTTGGATTACCGTCCTTTTTTTTGGCGCCAGAAATCAAACTGAGGACCTTGCGCGAGCCAGGCAGACACTTGTGATCCCCAGCCCCTACTGCCATTTTCTTGATGTGGAACTGAAGCCCTGACAGTTTCAGTGATCTCCCCAAGGAGGCAACTGAGTGCTGGAGACAAGATTTGAACTAAATGTGCATGGTTCTTAGATGACTAAAACACAGAAGAAACAAAGCCAAAAATAAATTAGCTGGAGGGTGGGAACCATCATAAAGGACACACACATATGCTACGACACTTGGATTTTCTGTCAGTGAATGGAACCTCACGAAGGGCACAGAGCAAGAGCAACAGGCACAGAATCAGGGCACAACATGACCAGATAGAGCATTCCAGAAGAAATAGGTAGAGGGGTCCTCACTGAGGGCTCCTGGGATGACTGGAGGGAACAGGCAAGAGCTAAGGGCTCAGAGGCATAATGAGGGATGAGTAATGCAGTTTGAAACATCCATTATGGGGAAAAGGAAAAAGGGTAACTGGGTTTTGACTCCATCCTTAACTGCTGCCATCCAGAACTAACCTAGCAGCTGTCCAGTCCATCGTATCTCTGTCCTTGATGTCTTGCTCCCTACTGGTGCTATCTGTTCAGCACTCAGCCACACCCATGTCTCTTCCAACTTAAAGCAGCTGCAAACCCAGCACTGGACTTTCGCCCAGTGCTGTCCTACCGTAGCCTGTCAGAACTCATTTCCGACGAGAGCCTTATGGCAGCAAGGATGTACAGCACTGCTGTTTGGCAGCTGTCTGATCCTTCCTAGGATTGCTGGGCAATCAAGAAGGGGAAGAAAAGAAGTTTTGAGATGAACATAGTGGCAACTCCAAGAAAAACTCCTGACACAGGTTAAGCAATCCTAATCAGAAAACCCAAAATCGAAACTGCTCTGAAATCCAAAACCTTTCAAGTATCAAGAGAGCATTTCAAGCCAGGCATGATGGCACACACCAGTGAACCCAGCTACTCCAGAGGGTCAGGCATTAAGATCACAAACTCACGGCTAGTCTGCACAAGTCACTGAGACTTTGTCTCGAAATAAAAATTTTAAAGAGGATACACAGGTACCTCAGTGGTACAGTGTCTGTCTAGTATATGCAAGGCCTAGGTTATAATTCCTAGGAATGTGGAAAGAAACAGTAGGTGTAACAACATTTTGGACTTTTAGTTTTGTGTTAGGGATGTTTAGCAGGTAAAGTGTATGCAATTATTCCCGAACTCACACATCTGTATAACCTGAACCCCTCCTGGGCCAAACCCTTTGGGAAAGAGATACTCCACAAAATGGGGATGCAAGGAATTACGTGGGAAAGTAAAAGAAAGGTGATTGTGTGTCAATCCAGATTAGGTAGAATATGTTATGATGGTTCCAGGAGACAATCAGAGAGTTTACATTTCTCATCACAACCACTCCTAGAATAAACCTCTGCCCTCACCCCATTATCTTGTTTTGTGTCTCAGTTTTCATGTATTGTTGCCATTATGCTACTTGTCTTTTACAACAATGACTATACTTCTATTTTTAGGTTCTAGAATTGAATTTGGACTAACTTAAAATTGCCTTCAAATATTTTAAACCCACTGGGCACATGGGCACAGCCCTGTAATCCCAGCACTCTGGGAGGCTGAGGCAGGAGGATCACAATTTCAAGCCTAGCCTGGGCAATTTAGTGACATACTGAGACCTAGTCTCAAAATTTTAAAACGCTCAGGATGTAGCTCAAAGGCCCTGGGTTCAATCATATTAACAGATAGACAAACAAGCCTGTACTTACCTAATTATCTAATATATGGATGAAATATAACTTTACTCTCAGATAAAATGAGGAATTGAGCACTTTTTCCTACTCTCTTTCTAAATCTTGATAATTTTATCAGCAGTATAAGGCATGTCATTTGCCTTTCAATTTTTTGAACAATATCATTCACTTTTTTGAAATGTTTTAGCTTTGGATATACATGGATAATACTATTTTAATGTTCACAGCTGCTCCAGTGTTTTAAAAAGATGTGCCACTTGAGTTCATTTTGATTTTTTCTCATGTTTTAGATTAATTTTTCCAAGTAATGTGCTACTTTGAGAAATTTACTAAAGTAAGTGTATTTTCTGTTTTCCTCAAGATTTAAAAACATTTCTATTGACTCATGAACAAAAAACAACTGGCCTCCAGTTTCTTTACCCTCAGGAGTGCGGGAGATTTAATCTGGTCCCTCCTTGCATTACCTGACGCTGAATCATTTTGGTTTGAGATCACTGCTAGTAATATTTTTAAGCTTTGCTTTGTGTCAGGTTTGCTTTGATGTTTTAAGAGGGTTTTATTTTCTTTCTTTTGCATGTCCTTTAAAATTTTTACCAAGGTATATTTGGTGATCTCTTTTCATATATTTTGTTTGGAACACTGATATCTTTCTATTTCCGTATTTTTGTTTTTGCTTTTCTTTTTTAGTTTAGAAATGTACTTTTTAGGATTGGGATTTTTAGCTCCGTGGTAGAGCATGTGCTTAGTATGCAAGACGTGTTGGGTTTAAGCTCTAGGACTTCCTAAAGAAAGAAATGATTTTTTTAAAATTACCTGTGACAATTACTTTATATCAATCTGTTCAGGTCACATCCCCATGTCTGTTCTCTTCACATTCACTGCTTCAATCCCCTTCTTACTTTCTGTCTGGGAGTGTTTCTAAAGACAATTCTCTGGTCTACTACTCTTGTTTAATACCTAATTCAGAAAATAACTGTTTTGTAGATTTTAGTATGTCTTTCCCTATTTTGACCTCTTTCTTGCTGATGCTAATATATTCTGTTGTGATTATATCAAAATTCCTAAGAATAAACAAAAACCAAAACCAATTTTTCACCCAATAAATCACATTCATAATCTGCTTAAGAATCCAGATTTAATCTTCTACTCTTCACGGAACTTTAGAAAGAGATCTCTATAGCACTCAAGAGTTGGTGTGAAGATGTGGTTTACATATGCTACAGGCTCTACTACAGATGAGAGAGAGAAAGGGTTGGAGGGAGAGCAGGGGAGGGAGAGAGAAAGATAGTATCTGTGTGTTTGGGGGAGAAGTTAAAGAAAGGATTCAATTATTTGTATCCTAAATATCCATGGAAATACGGATTTCCTAAATTTACTTAGGGAGAGAGGAAGGGAGGCGGGACATTGGGAAGAACACAAACTTTGGAGCCCCACAAGCCACATTTGGGCAGGAGGTTTGGTAAGGAAAAGAGAGCCTAAGTGGCTAAGTAAAAGGAAAAGCCTTCTCCCAATAACCCTAACTAATGACACTGGAATTTCAAAAGAAACTCTCCATGCACAGTGGCCCCCGTTATGCAGCTCACAATCCATGCCCTTTAGCAGTGGCCCTTCCCTAGGACCACTTAATACAATCCTGAGCTTATGCTCAATCAATAACTTCTAAGGCAATCGGTTTTCCTACGCCAACACATAAAGCAAAGAAGCGAAAGTCCATCGATGAGTAAAACATGTACTTCCTTAGCAAAATATGATGCATGAAAATTTGGTTAATTTTCAACATTGCCTTTTTTTGGTTTTGTTTTAACTTGTTCTGGGTCTTCTAGGAAGAATTCTGAGCTTGGAGACAGGGGAGCCCTCGGTTGAGGGTTAAATCACTTACCTGAATTAGAAGTCACAGGCACAACCTGGGGAAACCACTCAACTGCACATTGACAGTGGCTGGAACTTTTTAAACTAGGTAACATCAGAAAGAAATCACTTTCAGTTCAGATAATATAAAGACAACTTACTCCTGGCTCCTTGGTGTAAACATGGTATGCTTTAAGTCTATGTCATGAATCCTAGTGTGTAACCACAGAATGTCAGCCCTAAATATAGTAGTTAAAAGTAACAAATGAAACATATATGCTGATAGCTTCCTATATAAAGTGCTTGTCGCTCTGAATAAAAATGAAATGAAATGTGCTCATCTATGAAGTGTTTCACATTTCTACTTATAAAAATAATGGAAAAATGAGAATATATCAATGAAGATAAAATATAAAACAGGACAGGTAGTTGTAAATCACAACCCCAACTTCCCACCACTTCATGGCGCGGCCATATTGTCAGCTTATGGAGGAAGGAAGCCACTCTGGCAGGTACAAGTGCACAGGCCCTCTTTGACAACAGACCTATCGCTCACAGGGTCAAACCTGCACAGAGCTGATTTGCTGCACCAGGGACTATTGCCACAGCCTCAGCCCCTTCAAGCCCAGTCTACTGCAGCGGCACCTTAAACCCATACGGAGGCAGGAGGAGTCTACACCTCAGGAGGCAGTGAGCGTGGCCCTCTCCTATGTGGGGATACTGAACTACCCCCCTTAGGACTTCAACCTCCCAGGATAGGGTGTGACATAGGATGCTCCTAGCAGAACTGTCAACTTTAAGTACCTTGGAAGAAAATCTTAACATACGACGAAAGTACTAGACGGTCTGGTGAAAGGTCCAACTCTTCATCTTAATATATGATCCTAGGTAACGTCCTCAGCCTCTATGCTATTCAGTTTCCTTACCTTCAAAGTGGATTATGATGGTGCCTCGCTTGTAGGACTGCTGTGTGGAGTAAATAAGCTAACATGTAGAGTCATCTACAATGTCTGTCACAAAGTAGGCAGCACTAAGGTGTTAACGATGAATATAATTATTATTAAGTGGTACAATTAATTGCCCTTCAAGAAAGGACACAGTAAGTCTAGGAACCTCTTATAAATCAGATCCTAACTATTCCGTGAGTGAAAACTAGATCAAAACAAAGGGTACAAGCTCTGATCATTCACTGTTCAACTAATATGCACGTGGGAATATAAAACATGCTGGAAGTAACTAAGCATAAGTGCAGTGCGTTCAAAGTGTCAGGGACTGCTGTGAGTGGGGGCAGTGGGGACAAAATGAGACAGCAAAAAAGAAACCCCTCTAAAATGCTATGGGAAGACTGACCCACACTGGGCAGCCCACACCAGCAGTGCAAGAGTGCAAGTGTCCCAGGGTCAGCTCAGGCATCTCGGGCCTCTCTCACGGGCCATAGGACTCGTCACAGTAGGTGTCCATCACATGTGTAATGAATGAATGATAAGCTAACATAGTTTAATCTTGCACTGGGAGGTGCACCTTCCATGCCCAGGGCCTTCGGTTACACAATTCACTTGAATGAAAAGCAGCCAGGCAGGCCTGGCCTGTAGGGTGGTGGAGGTGCCATTACCTACTGCCCTGATGTGGCCTCCTACTTTACAGCCCACTTTGTACATCATAATTCTCTCTCTGAAGAACTACAAATTAGCACTTACTTACTCTTCCCATGCTTTAAAATAAAATATGGATTCTAATTAAAGAAGAAAGCG
Organism: Dinomys branickii; assembly: GCA_004027595.1. NCBI lineage: Eukaryota > Metazoa > Chordata > Mammalia > Rodentia > Dinomyidae > Dinomys > Dinomys branickii. Next base: position 15,899 of record PVLD010030753.1, read on the forward strand.
TGGGTGGCACGAACAAGGTCATTTGTTAGCAACTGTGGGCCCACATAGCTGCCTTGCTTTTATTCACAGAAACTTCACTTAGAAAACAGATCATTAGCACATTATATTTTGGATGAAACTGTAGTTTCACTCTTAATGATTTACCTACTTCTACAAGAATATAACCATGGAAAAATAAACACACACACACACACACAAAATCTTCAAAAAATAACTGGTCCTTTTTCCACTCTTTAGAAGCTTAAGAAATACTCTATTTTGGTACAACATTATATAGTTTGTTTATTCAGAAATGCCAAGAATTTTCTCTAGCAATAAAACCTAAAGTTGTAAGAATGGATACTTCAAAAATAGAAAGGCCTGAGAGTGATTAAGAGTTTTAAGTAGGAGGGCTGATTTTAACTAGGACTATATGATCACAGCCAAATCTGTCTCAGCATAAATGTTCACAATAATATGACATTCTCTAATAATAATGTGTCTAGTCAGTATTTTCTCTAATGTAAGTTAAGAGTGACTTATGGTGACTTATGGTATAGGAGAGGAATTATGTGTGGCAAAATGGTAGGCTAGCCAGCAATTAAAACTCAAACTCCTGGCTG
>PVLD010030754.1:0-16498 GCA_004027595.1 Dinomys branickii
TTAGTTAACACATTTAGCTTGCTCCTAATGGTAAATCACCACTTTACATAACTGTCTGAGAAGAGCCGATGACTTTACCCACCTGGTAAGCATTAAGGAATGTATAGAAGCAGATAGAGGGCAGGCAGTCTGGGCCCAGGCGCACGCGTTTGCTGGTTTCTTTCATGTTCATTATCTTATCCAGCTTATCCGAATCTTTTAACTCAGGAAGAGGAATTCTGTGAAAGAAAATCAAACCGGAAATTACTCTTTGAAATATTAACAAAGTCAGGGGTGGTGGTGCACGCCTGTAATCCCAACACTTGGGAAGCTGAGGCAGCAGGATCACTGCAAGTTTAAGGCCAGCCTGGGCTACGTAGTGAGTTCAAAGCCAGCCTGAACTGTATAGCGAGACCGTCTCTAAAAAACAAAAAGATTAACAGACCAAACCCTCTGCGACAAATCTTACACTTCCATGCAATTTCTCAGAGGAGGTCCCTCACCTGTTTTGAGGTGGTGCATTGGGATCTTGTTTTTTGCTTTTAGATCCAATACTATCTTTTTTAGGCTTCTTCTTTTTAGGCTTTCCTTCTTCATTTTCTCCCTCTTCATCCTCATCATCCAAAGGCACCTCAATTTCTGGTTCTTTTAATAAACCAAAAAATACCTAGGAATAAAAGAACCAACAAGTTTGCAGTTAATTTTTGTTCAATAACACACTTTTTACATACCTTCATAGGATGAATCAGTTACAATAACTTTTCTTTTTTCAGTTACAATAGCTTAGCCAGGCATGGTGGCACACGCCTATCCTAGCACTTGGGAGGCTGAGGCAGGACAATCAGAGGCCAGCTCGGACTACACAGTGAGTTTAAGACCAGCCTAAACTATATAGTGAGAACCTGTCTCAAAAAATAAAACAAAGTAACCCCAATATAGTAATATATATCCCGAAGCAGCGTTCTGCATTTGTCTACCCAATTGCCACTTTCCCCTTTTTCCTTACTAACAGAACCCTGATTTTACGGAGCAGGAATATGCTCAGGTAAATCTCAGGCTCTTTGCAGCTGGGAATGACTGTATTACGTAATTCCGGCCAACAGGGCAGAAATACACTGGGGATGGCTTTAAGAAAACAAAAAGTTAAAAATGAAAAAGAAAACAAAAGTTGTCTTTCTGATAAAAAGGGAGCAACTCAACAGGCCTCTGACCTCCCCTGCTAGCCTCCCAGCATGGCTGCAACGCCGAAGCAGCAACAGCCGCTGGGGAACACAGAGAAGAAAGCCACACCCTAAAGATGGCAGGCCGGAAACCAGGAGGAGCCGGGGCACTGGTGGCACCGTGAAGATGTCACACCAGCCCTGACACCATCTTCTGGAATTTGTTTCATGTGAGGAAAAATCCCTTCCATGTTCAGCCACTGCCGTCAGGGTTCTGTTAAGTGCAACTGTTCTCAACTCCTCACAAACATACATTATCCTTTGTTTTTGTTTTTGTTTTTGTTTTTGTTTTTGCGGTACTGGGGATCGAACTCAGGACCCTGCGCTTGCTAGGCAAGCGCTTATTCCACTGAGCTATATCCCCAGCCCATACATTATCCTTTGGAAGGTGAAATTTTAAATACAATGTAAAATTATTCCCAAGCTGGCTCCAAGAACAATGTATAAATTACGAAGATGGAAACGCTACAGTTTGTCAAAGTGTGCGTTACACAGTTCTCAGGTTTGCCCCGTACCTTGGACTTGTTTGCCTCTCGTTTAGCCTCTCCCGCCAAACTTCCCACCATCGCATCTATCTGCTGCTTACTACGCGGCATCCCGTCAAAGATGTCAATGTAGAGGTGCTCCTGAACTATGTTCCAAATCTGATTGTTCTGTTTCTCCTGAAGATGCCTCTTCAAGAGTTGGTACGAGTCACGGGAAATACGCAGAACAAATTTACTTGTTCGAAAATCCAACATGGTTTCATTCCCTTTCATGTGTTCCTTTTTGGTAAGACTAGATAATACTCGTAGGTCATCCTGGTAATAACATTCCTGATCTCCATGGAACCTGTTTCAGTGATTTTAAAAAGTCATTTTTCAATGTAATCATTAAGGGATCTGCCTCTCCCCCATGTACTTATAAACCATCCCAGAATATTTCAATGTAGTAGTCTGAATAACCCTGAACTAAGCTGTAGGATCAGAACTAATTCACTTCAAAATACTTACAATTCAGTTTCTCAATTTATCCTAAAAATAAATTTAATCCTTTAACGAAGGGTATCATAAACATTTTAAGAGAAGAATTTGAAATATCATAAGTAAATGGAAGATAACTGTCAGTAGACAGTTTCTTATCTTGGGTAGACATTTGATAAGTGTCAGAACTCTTGCTCTACTGAGTTTTAGGTTTTCCCAAAAATCCCACTTATCACAACTTTCTTACTATGGGAAAATTTCAAGCAGGTAAAACAGTAGAAATGGCATAATGAATTCGATGTGCCTATCACAGCCTCTCAACAATACATGGATTCTCATAAGCCCCACCATTTGAATGATTTCCTATGTTCTTAATAAACACATATTTATGAAATATCCGTACTCTAGTATTATAACTAAAGAACCAATGTTAATATTAAACAATGCAACCATCCATTTACTCACCATTATCAAAGGCAACTGAAGCCTTCAGCTTTGGTGATAACTAATACATTTAAACATACTTTTGTTTTTAAAAATCTTAAGCTTTCCTAAAAAAAGTAAAATTAAAGATACATATTTGATAGTAAGAGAAACAAATCAATACAAAATATTTAGAAAATGATGATTAGACATTAGAGACAGGACTCCAGCTCTGAAAGAAACAAGACCAAGGGCTTCCTAAACTTTACTTATGTTATCCACTTGGGATCGTCGACAGCTCAGTACAGGCTACCGTGCTTTCCTCACGATAACCCACCCTGTCTTCCAGGGTGTACTGCTATTTCGCTTTTTTCTTTTTCTTGGCCCAAGCTCACTCTGCAAAGCCAGCTTCTCCTTCACTCCTCATTTTTACTTGTTTAAAGAAACTTTGTCACCACTCACAAAAAAAATCAATATATGAACTAAAAGCTTCCAAGATTTGAATGAAATAAGCAATCTCAGCCTCTTGGTTTTCGTGTCAATCACCACCTATTACTGTCAGGCATGGAGTCCAGGGATATGCTGAGACTGTCCCCAAAAGGGACACAACCAATACTCCATGAGACTCCAGCTTCTAGGAAGACAGCTATACCATGACGCTGACAAACAGATTTTTTGATGAGTACTATATGAGAAATTAGCTCTATTAGAAATTTTGTCTCATTAGCTTTTAATTTTTTCAAGAACACTAAGCTACAGAAGATTTTACTTTCTGTACCCATTAGGCACCCTAGTAAAATGAATGCATATAATGGTGTAACACTTGCACTGTTTCTCTAGCACTACTATTTGTGTTATCTGACAAGTCCTATCTTCATTCTCTATGGCTTAAAGAGCTCTCATTCAGATGGGCATAGTAGCACAGGCTATAATTCTAGCACTTGGGAGGCTGAGGCAGGAGGATCTCAGGGAAGAAGCCAGCCTGGGTTACACAGTGAGTTCAAGGCTGAAGTAGAAAGCGAGACCGTCTCAAAAAAAATACACTCACATTCACGCTACTAGGCACTGCTTCCTAAACGCTACTTTCCCTTGGCCTCTGCAACTCAATGTACTCCTGGTTTTCTTCCTACTTCCCTAGCTTTTTCCTCTTATACTTAGCCATTAAATGTTGGAGCTCCTCCAGGCTTTGGCTCAGCCCTCTAATTTCTTACTCTCCTCCAGACAGTCCAACTATGGCTGCAATCTCCACCTCGCCTCTCAGCTCTGTGTTACCAGGAAGTGGGAAAACCAATGTCGGGGAAGCTGGTGGTGGCAGCACACACCTGCCATCCAGCACTCAGGAGATGAGGCAAGAGGATCACAGCAAGTTCAAGGCCAGCCTGGACTACTTAGTGAGTTCAAGGCCAGCCCTAAGTACACAACAAGACACTGTCTCAAAAGGCCAATAATAAACAAAACAAAACACGCTGTGGGGGACAGAATGACTATCAGTTGATCAGGTTTGGAAGTCACTGAGTAGTTGTTAATGGAGGTAGTATTTTTTCAATGAGTCAAAAGGCATATTTCATTTAGAAATAAAGATTATTCTCTCCTCTGCAAAGCCACCCTGCCTTGGAGCTAGCGATTATGGACTGAAACCTCTACAAATTGTGAGCTAAATAAACTTTTTTCCCTATTAAAAAAAGAAAGAAAAAAAGATTATTCTCAGGCTGGGACTACAGCTCGTTGGTGGGGACCCGTGTTTAAGATCCAGGGTTTAACACCCAGCACCACCACCCCAAATCATTCTCCACCTGACACAGTCTTTTTCTTGGGTTTTGTGTGTCATTGAAGCACATCCCCATCCACCTGAGGGGCCAGACACCTGAGATTGTCCGTGCTATCTCCATCTCCCTCACCTCCATATCCAGTCCAGCGAGGGCCTCACCAATGCACCTCCCTGCACCTCCACCACCACAGCCCAGTCCAATTTTTCTCACAGGACAAACGCAGCTGGCGTCTTGGGTGGGACAATCCTTTGCCAAAAGGATACCGGTGCATCCTGCTGCATTCAGTACCCTGTCCTTCCACCTCCCCATGACAGCCAAAAACATTTCCACACATCTGCAAATGGCCTAGGGGAAGGAGACACATAATCTCCATTAAGAATCACTTACTTAACAACCTCCAAAATGGTCAACCAACAGTCACTCTGTCTCCCTACCATCTGTTTTTCTTTCTGCATAAAAGTCCTCTGAGCCAGGCATGGCAGTGCATACCTGTAATCCTAGCACCTAAGAGGCTGAGGCAGGAGGATCAACATGCCAGTCTGCATTACATAGTGAGACCCTGCCTCAAAAAAAAAATTCCTCTGAAAATGTGTATTTACAATGACACAGTCCTCCCATGACTTTCAAAGCAGAGATGCCTTGTTGTCCCCAAATAACCATTTTTCCTTTCTTCCTCCATAACAGAAAACAAATATTAGGTATGTAGGGATTGGGTATGCAGAGTGCTAAGTAAAGAGCACATTCTTACTGCTTTTGTAGCTAGGTGAGGCCAACAGCAGGGAAGTTGTAAGAGGCAGTGCATGCCTTTTCCGGGAAGGACGTGTGCCTGCCCTAATGACCAGCACAGGGCACAAGTGCTCAGCACTGGAGCCTCTGTGAGCCACACAGGGGAAGCACGTGACAGGATGGTAGGGCAGCACGACTCAGTGCCCACAGCCCTGGTAATCAAGGACTCACCAAGCCTCTGCTGTTTGGGTTTTCAGTCACTCTGTCTGTCTAATCTAACCCTAACACAGCTTCCTACTGCTCTTAGAATCAAGGCAAAAACAATTTTTTATGCCATCATTATTTTGTCAGTGACTCTCAGCCAAATCTAATTCTACCCAAAACAACTTCCTACTGCTCTGTGGACAGACATTCAACATGGTCCAAGAACCTGCCTATTGCTCCAGCCCCTAATCAGCCCTCAGCTGCTCGCTGTACACAGCCCATTCCACTTTGTGCTCCAGCCACTGAGGCCCCCCTTTGTCTCTGAACCCTTCCCTCACACAGCTTTCACACAAACTTTTCCCTCTTCCCTCTGCTAGCCAATTCCTACCCCATCTTCAGACCTCACCTCAGGCCTGGCCTCCTCTGGGAGCCTTCTCTGGCTCCTTTGACCAGATTAAACCTCCACTTAGGCTAACACAGCCCCAGGAAGCTGTCCTTCACAACAGACTTTTCTGAGTTGCAATCTTACATTGGTATGGTTACACGTGTGTACTGTGTGTGTGTAAATAAAATATGTTAAAATTCACATACTTCTCAAAGAATGATTTTGCTTCATTCTCATGTTGATTATAGACTAGCTCCAAGTACATGTGTACAAACAGAGGATAAAAGAGCTGGGATAGTTCTGCTCGATGACAGTCCAAGGAACATTCAATGAAGTGCTTCAGTCCACTGTAGTACTCTTCATACATTGTAGGGTCTCCTTGTTGACTGTAAGCAGACAATACAGCACTGACATCTGGCTGGTCTTCCACAGCTACACTTCCAACTGTTTTAAAAATGAAAGACAACTTTTAAGAAAACAATCTGTCCCACGCCAGGTGATCTGGCTATTTACTAAGGTCCAGAGCTGAGCTGCACCTGGGTTTGTCCCTTTCCTCTCAGCTCGTCTTCTCCAACATAATCACACAACATTTTCATAGGATTTCACACTTGTTTCAGTCACCCAGGCCAAAGCCCCTCCTGCATGTCCACATCTTAAAATTTCAAATCAGTAACAAAAGATTCAATATGTTTACTGGAACTACTAAACTAAAATGATTTTTTTTGGTACCAGGAATCGAACTCAAGACCTCATACTTGCCAGGCAAGCTCTATGCCGCTGAACTATAGCCCTGGCCCCCTGGAACTACCTTATTTTAAATCTTTTCTTTTTTTGGTACCAGGAATTGAACTCAGGACCTCACAGTTACCAAGAAGGCACTGTGCTGCTGAGCTATACCCCTGGCCCTACCTTATTGTACAGACAAATTGTATATAAAAGATGCATGGAGAAGACCTTGAGTTTACTCCCCAGTACCACAAACCCATATACACACACATACACGAGCAGGCACCCAGGACCAGCAACTACATTAACCTCTCAAGACTTAGTACAAATGGCATCGACCACAACCTCATGCCCCAGAGTAACATTCCCTTCTCTCTGATCCACTCAAGTTCTTTGTAACGTTCCTGCAACATACCCTAACCTGTGTGACCTTTCCATGTATACACCTATCACCTTGTTCAAATGTCAGCATTTTAAGTGTTGCAAGGACCATGCCTTCTTCTATCTCCAAAAGATAATTCACTCATGTACATTTAAAAGGATTCCTATAACCACCACTTCAAAGCAGAAAACATGAGTATTTATTTATACCAAACGGGGCCACATAATCAAATCAGAATGTGGTTGATGGAAATCTGGTAAGTTGCAACTATGGTACAATGATGGTCTTTGTTAAAGCATAAAGGGGTTTATTATACAGAAATTTAATGGCTTTGATAAGGGGCTGGGGATATAGCTCAGTGGAATAAGCGCTTGCCTGGCAAGTGCAGGGTCCTGAGTTCGATCCCCAGTACCGCAAAAAAAAAAAAAAAAAAAAAAAAAAAAAATATATATATATATATATATATATATAATGGCTTTGATAGCCCCTTCTCCTCCGTTTTCTCAGTTATGACCTAAAAATAAGCCATTGTTGAAAAGATGAAAGGTGACTGCAAATAACCAACAATATGATTCATCTCATAGTTCACTCATAAAATTCAGCATTCAGGAAAAATTCTTCTTAATCACATTTCTGTACATTTCTATTTTGTTGTTGTTGTTTTGCTTTTTGTTTTTAAGACAGGGTCTCCCAGTGTAGTTCAGGCTGGTCTTGAATTCACTGTGTAGCCCAGGCTGGGCTCAAACTCATGGCAATCCTCCTGCCTTGGCCTCCCCAGTGCTGGGATTACAGGCATGTGCCACCACACCCCTCACACATTTCTATTTATGATGTTATGCATACAAACTTCGCTTCTGGAAATGATGCAAAGATTAGGTCTCAAAACAGATTAATTTGGCCAGAGGATCCACACTAGATAACTTAATTCAACATTTTTTTAAGAGCAGAATATATTTATTGGGGGAAAGAAAGCCTCAGTCCAAGAGAAACAGAAGGTGTCCCAAGTGAGTTGCCAAGGACCCCGCCTTTTCTAGAGAATTTCTTAGAGCAAATCCATGAGGTGAGGCAGGTCCAAGGTGGGGAAAAATGGGAAATCACAAGGTGGGCATGCGATGGGACAAAACTAGGGTCAACCAAAAAGATTACAAGTAAAACTGCTCAAGTAAAATTGATTAAATTAGGATCAAACAGGAAAGTGAGTCACATAGCAACTGGACATGAATATACACCAGGGGCTCTTCCTGTAGGAGGTTGGATCAGAGCTCTTCCTGGCTTCCTCAAAGTGATCTCAAATAGAAATTCCTGATGTTTATCCTTAGAAGTATGTGGGTGCATTTGTTTTATCTTTTGTGTTGAGGTCTGGCCCACAGCAGAAGTAATTCACCATTTACTGATCACCTGTGAGAACTTACATTAGTGCATCGACTTTGTGACAACAGTTGCTGGGAGAAAAGGGGTCCTCGGGTGTCAGGGATGGATAGAGGCATAAACTTTTCAGTAAGTAGGCACTTTACATATATTGTATATGAGCCTCAAAATAACCCATTTAAAAGAGGAAAAAATGCATCCGTAGGCAAACTGACTTTAACAGTTACTACACAAATAAAAGCAGCAGAGACAAAAGGTCTGTCCCACACCTATTCCTAAACTCGTGCGCCTGCCTGGCACGCTCAAGGTCCTGAAATCAATTCCTAGTACCACAAAAAAAAAAAAAACAACTAAACTTAGGGTTCTCAAATTTTACTACACATCAGTGCTCCTGTGAAAAGCTCATTGCATAGTCCCAGATTTCACCTCTGGACAGTTTCAGCCTGAAGCGATGCCCGGGAATTTACATTCTCCTGGACATTTAACACTGGTGGTACTTAATCCGTATCTTGAGAATTACAGGCTACACTACGTTCCGTCACTCCGTGTGGTCCAAAGTCCATTCTTTGGCCCTTCTCAAGAAGTCTGTTTTCTGATCTCTAAAACAGAGGTCATGTCTCCATGCAGTGGAACTATGTCAATTAAGGTATGTTAATTAAAGTACTTACACTACAGTAATGTGCAACTGCACCAATACTGTTCGTGTCGGTGCGGACCTACTCAGGCTTCGAAGTCCAAGAGGAAGGGGAGCAAAGCCTGAGCTCCCCGCCTCTCCGCGCCCCGGTCCACTCCATCCCTCTGCCCCACAGCTCTGCTCAGCCTCGCGCTGGAACTGACAGTTTCAGGCTGGGTTTGACTGCGCAGCCGGCTCACCAGCGAAAGGGGCGGGCAAGTGGCCCTAGAGGCGGGCCCAGGAAATTCAAAACAAGCCCGCAGAGGCGCCGGCCTGCCAGCGCCTAGCTCCACGGCTGGCTCCCCTCCGAGCCGGCCCTGCTCCCGGGACTCTGCTGCTCACCTTTCCCCGGAGCCGAAGACCCTGAGGCTGAACCCGAGACAGCTACGGCCCCCGGAGCGCCAGTCCCGGGAGGGTCGGGGACCACCGGGCCGGGAGCCGAGGCCGAGACCCGGCTGAGCAGCGTGCTGGCTGCCTCGGCGCTGTCCGGCTCTCCCGGCGCTCCGGAGCCCGCCGCCGCCTCCTCTAGTAACCGGGCCTCGCGGCGCAGCGCCTCCTCGGCCTCGCGGAGATTGCTCTGCCGTAGGAACTGCAGCACCGCCAGGAGGGTCTGTCGGTCGTGGGGAGCGCCAGCCTCCGAAGCGGTGGCGGCGGGCGCCGGGGCAGCGGCGGGCACAGCCACCGCGGGTTTGGGGTTCCCGCCATCCCCGCCGGCCGAGGACGCCGCCGCAACGCTTCCGCCGCCACCGCTGGGGCCGTTGTTGGGAGTGCTGCCGCCTCCCTCGCCCGCGCCGTCGCCTGCCTGCGGAGGTAGGAGCGTCGGCGGTCCCTCAGGCTCCAGCTTGACCGCCACCTCCGTCTGCTCCTCTGCCAGTGCCGCCATCTTGCGGCTCAGCCACTCCGCGCCGTCAAGCGTGATTGCGTTTCCGCCACATGGAGGGCGGGGAAGGAGGATTTTACGACGGCTCTGGCATGCGATTTACGGCAGTGGGCGGGGCAAGAAAGGCGGAGAAAGGGAATGGGAGAGAGTCACTTTCGAACATGAAAAAAGTTGGCCTCGGGAAGTGAGAGTTGATGCCTGCCTATTATATTTGCTCGATAATAATTACGTTTTTTGCAGGAAGCTGTGTTTGAGCACTGTAGAGATGTTTTACATTGTACGACCTCCTCTAATTCAGCAATCCCTGGGGATTTTACAGAGGTTGAATAACTTGCCAAAATCACACGGGAAGAGTGTCAAGATTCAAATCGAACTTTTTAATTCAAAAGGACATATTATTTGGAAAGAGAGACTAAGAAATACTGATAATATTTTGTCTTACGGTAGTGATTACTTTTTCATTTTTGGAATTTTTACCTTTATAAAAACTACTTGCATGTTCTAGCTTTGTGAACTTTACAGCCTGTGTTGTAGTTCAACAAAACTTTTGCTATCACAGGCTGTAGGTGTGAAGTGTGTATGTTATGTATTCATGCTACTATCCATTAATGCAAGTAAACTGCATGTTTTTTGTATATTTTAAAATCATACGTGCTTCCTAAGTGGTAAAACTGTCGCATACTTTATCTCATTCGAACCTTGTAACTCTCTGAAATAGGTACAAACAGGTGAAGAATAAGCTTGGGAGGTTGGAAAACTAGCTCAGTTGTTCAGTGATAGTTTTTAAGTCTTACTGGCTTCCTGTAACGCTGCGTGCTGGCTGAATGACCTGGAGCAAGTTACATAATTCACTATAACCTGGATACCCCGTTGGGTCCGGGGGACAGAGGGCTGAAGCTGGACCTTCTCACTGAGCTGCCACCAGCCGCTTGTTATTTTTAATTATGAGACAGCATCTCACTAGGTCGCCCAGTCAGGGCGGGAATTTGTGATCCTCCTGCTTCAGGCTCCCATAATGGAGGCGGTACAAGCATGCACCAACCACACCCAGCTCCCAGATTACCAATTTCTAAAACAAAAATAATAGTACCTACCTCAAAGTGTTTGGAGGATTAAATGAGATAACATATGTGATACCTAGCACATAATAAATAGCTGTTGGTTATTTTTATTTCACCTTAAAAGGTGTTATGAAAATACTTGACCAAGTTCAATCCTGATGTTCAAGGTGATTGTAGACTGATATATGAAACTAATACAGGTATATATCTGGATGAAGAATATAAAGGTTGATGTGACGGCACACATCTGCAGTCCAGAACTTGGGAAGCGGAGGCAGGAGAAGGGCTAGCTCAAGGCCAGCTTGCATTATAGCAAGACCCTGTCTCAAAAAAAGAAGAAATGCCCAAAATATGGAACAGCATTTACACCACACTAACCAAGACACAGAGAACCTGAATCAGATTTTACACACTCACGTGATAGGGAGAATTCATCCTTTCCCTCAGAATCACTCAATTGTTACTTTTCTGATTCAGTATTCGCTAATGAACCTGAAAATTAATTGGCAGTTGAGCATTTATGTAGCTGGCAGGTGCCAGGAATGATAAACCCTGATATGCCTACTTACTGTTCACTGGAAAGATGGTTTACCATTTTGTGACTGAATAGATCAACATCCTGATGTATATGTTATTTTTATTGGTATATTTTAGCTATGCATAATGATAATATTCAGCATAGACAATTTCTACCTGTACATGGTATATCTTTTCCCATTTCACTTCCCTCCCTGCAATCTCTCTTCCCCTCCTTAGTTACAAAAGCTTTGTTTCCATTTTTCCTTCTGTTCTCTTTTTTCTCATCTCTTCTGTCCTTTCCCCCTCCTCCCTCCCTTCTTCTCCTTTGAACATTTTCTTCCCATTTCCCAATATCTGTTGTATGTTTTGGTTCTTATTTACACTGTGGTTTCTCACAACAGAGTAACAATATGGTATTTAAATGTGTGCCGTATTTATTTCACTTCAGAGTATGGTCTCAAGGTGTGCCCATTTAGCTAGAAATGTCTCAAGCTTATCCTTCTTTATGGCAGAATAGTACTCCATTGTAGTCAAAAGGCACGTTTTTATGCATTCATAGGTTGATGGGCATTTAGGTGGTTTCCAAGCTTTATCTATTACAAACTGTGCCACTATAAACCTGGGAATGTATATATCGCTGTGTTATGATGTTTTTAATTCAAAATTTTGGGAAGATGCCTAGAAGGAGAATAGCTGGATCAAATGGAACTTCTGGTTTTAGCTTTTTTTACAAAATCTCTATATAGATTTCCACAGTGGTTGCACCAGTCTACACTCCTACCAACAGTGAAGAAGGGTTCCTTTTCCCTTACGGCCTCACCAGCATCTGTTATTGGTGGAAGTCTTGATGACAGCCATTCTTTCTGGGGTAAGATGAAGTCTCAGTATTGTTTTAATTTCCATTTCTTAAAGAACCAGTGATGTTGAACTTTTTTTTGTATATTTATTTGCTGTTCGTACCTCTTCATCTGAGAAGTGTCTATTCATTTCAGATGCCCATCTTTAGATTAGATCTTTTTATCTGGGGGGTCTGATTTTTGGTTGAGATCTTTATATATTTTAGATATTACTTCTTTTGAGGAAGAGCTTGTAAAATTTTTTTCCCATTCTGTGTGCTATCTCTTCCCTCTGGTGGTGCTTTTTTTTTTTTTTCTGGACAAAAGCTTTTTAATTTGATGTGATCCTAGTTGTTGATTCTTTGCAATACTTCATTATTTCTTGTGCAACTGGGGTTTTGTTCCTAAAGTCTTTGCCTACACCTATGTCTTCAAAAGTTCTATTACCCATTCTGTAGTCCAAAAAATTAGGTTCTTCTATATTAATATTTAAGCTTTTGATCCATTTTTATTTTACTTTAGTGCATGGTGAGATATATGAGTCTAAATTCAGTCTTTAGCATGTGGAAAGCCAGTTTTCCCAGCACCATTTATTAGAGGTTATCTTTCTTCCAGTGAAGGTGTTTGGGCCCTTTGTCAAAGATAAAGTAGCTGAGTGTGCTTGGAGTTGTTTCTACATCTTCTAGTGTGTTCCATTAATTGTTGGGTCTGTTTTTTATCAGTGCCATGCTATTTTTCATCACAGTAGCTTTGTAGTATAACTTTAAATTGAGGGTTGTGATGCCCCCTGCCTTGCATTTGTTGCCCAGAATTGCTTTTGCTATTTTGGGTCTCTTCTGATTCCCTATGAATTTTTTTTGTCTTTTTGAGACAGGGTCTTCCTATGCAGTCAGGCTGGCCTTGAGCTCACCTTGTAGCCCAGGCTGGTCTCGAACTCGCAGTGGTCCTCCTGCCTCAGCCTCCCAAGTGCTGGGATTACAGGCATGTACCACCACGCCTGGCTCCCTATGAATTTTAGTATTGATTTCTCTAGTTCTGTGAGGTATGCTATTGGTGTTTTGACCAGGATTGCATTAAATCTGTATAACAGTTTTGGAAGTATGGCCATTTTGACAATGTTGGTTCTGCCTATTCAAGAACAAGGGATATCAGCTGAGAGTGGTTGGGGATACGCCTGTCATCCCAGCACTTGGAGGCTGAGAAAGGAGGATCGCTGTGAGTTTGAGGCCCACCTGGGCTAGAGTTAAAGGCAATCCTAAATTATAAAGCAAGACCTTGTCTCAAAAACAAAAAAGAGCAAGGGATATCTTTCTTTTCATTTTCTGATATCCTCTTTGATCTCCTTTTTCAGAATACTGTAGTTTTCATTAGATTGGTTCCTAAGTATTTCATTTTTATTGATACTGTTATTTGTTGTTGTTATGGGTTTGGGGGGTGTTGTTTGTTTGAGATAGCATCTCACTATATAGTTTAGGCTGGCCTTGAATTTACTACCTAGTCCAGGCTGGCCGCAGACTTGTGGTGACCCTCTTGCCTCAGCCTCTTGTGAGCTGAGGTGACAGTCATGTGCTTCCACACCTGGCCTCTTGATGCTATTGTGAAAGTGTTGTTTCTCTAACTTCTGTTTCAGTTATTCACATACAGGAATGCCATGGATGTTTGAGTGTTGACTTTGTATCCTGCTATACTACTGAATCTGCTTATTAATTCTAGGACTCTCTTAATGGAGTTTTTGGGGCCATCTATGTAGAGTATCATGTCATCCATAAATAATGATAATTTAACTTCTTCCTTTCCTATCCATATTCCTTTCATTTCTTTCTTTTGTCTAACTGCTCTGGCTAAAGTTTCCAGGACTATGCTGAATAAAAATGGAGACAGTGGACATCCTTGTCTTGTTCCTGATTTTGGAGACAGTGGACATCCTTGTCTTGTTCCTGATTTTAGAGTGAAAGCTTTCAGTTTTTGTCCATTTAGTATCATATTGGGTATTGGTTTGTCATAGATGGCTTTTATCAAATTGATGTAGAGAACTATTGTAATTTTCTGAAGGGTTTTTTTAAAATCATAAATGGGTGTTAGACTTTGTCAAATGCTTTTTCTGCATCTATTGATATGATCACGTGGTTTTTGTCCTTGGCTCTGTTGATAAGGAATACTACCTTTATTCATTTATGTGTGTTGAACCTTCCCTGCACTACTGGGGTGAATCCCACTTGGTCATGGTGTATAATCTTCTTGATGGTTTGCTGCATTGTGTTTGCCAGTATCTTACTGAGGAGTTGTATATTTATGTTCATTAAGGATATTGGCCTCTAGTTCTCTCTTTTGGTTGGATCCTTCTCTGGTTTTGGTGTCAGGGTAATGTTTGTATCAAGATATTTGGGGGGAGAGTATGGCTACCTTTTCAGTTTCATTAAAGAGTTTGAAAACTAGTGGCATTAGATCTTCTCTAAAGTTCTTGTAGAATACAGAAGTGAATCCATCAGAACCTGGGCTTTTCTTTATTGATAGTTTTTTTTAATACTTCTTCAAATTCATTGAATGATACTGAGTTATTTAGAATTTTTATATATTCTTGATTCAGCTTTGGTACTTAATATGTACGTGTCCATTTCTTCTGAATTTTCCATCTGAAATTTCCATTCAGATTCTCAGAGTAGGCTTGGGAGTGGTGGCATACAACTGTAATCTAGGAACTTGAGAGGCTGATGTAGGAGGATTCCTGTGAGTTTGAAGCCAGCCTGAGCTACATAGTGAGACCCTATCTCAAAAAATGAACAAACACCTCAAAGTAGGTACTGGTGATCTTCAAGATTTCTTCATGATCCTTTGTGATTTAACCCTTTTCATTACTACTTACATGAATTTGGATATTTTCTTTCCTTCTTTTGATAGGTTGACTAGGGGTTTGTCTATTTTATTTAATTTCTCTTTAAGTTTTTTGAGACAGCATCAAAATTCTAGATTTTTGAAATAGTGTCAAAATTCTAAATTTTTCATTGATTCCAATTAATCTTCCTATTTGTGTCAGGGGAGTATTGGGGTCCTTCATTACAATTAGTGTTTATCTGATTTTTAATATTAGTGTTTGTTTTGTATAGTTATGTGCACAAGTATTTGGCACATGTATATGATTGTTATCTCTTCCTCTTGGATTGTTCCCTTAATAAGTATGCAGAGACTTTCTTTGTTCCTTCTCATCAGTATTGCCTTGAAATCCACTTTGTGTGCAAATAGATTAGCTACCCCTGCTTTTTCTTTTTTTCATTGCGTATTGTTTTCCATCCTTTGACTTATCATCAATGAGTTTCTTTTTGAGGTAAATGTGTTTCTTCTATGCAGCATGTGGTTGGATCTTATTTCTTGATCTATTCTACCAATCTGTTTCCTTTGATTAGTGAATTGAGACCATTCATACTGATGGTTATCGCTGGTATTATTGACTTGTCCTTGTTATCCTTTTATTCCTTTCTATTTCATTGCTTGCTTTGCCTGCCGAATTCATTGTATTGGGATTCTTAGAATTGTTGTCTTTATGGTCTTTTTTAGAATACCCTTCAGAACTTTTTGGTATAGTGGTTTGCTGGTCATGAATTTTCTCAAGTGTTCTTTATTATGGAAATATCTTATTTCACCATCAATTTTATTTTTTGTTTTATTTTGTTTTTTGATACAGGGTCTTGCTAAGTATTTCCGGGTGGCCTTAAACTCACTAGATAGCCCAAGCTGACCTTAAATTCATGATAATCTTCCTGCCACAGCCTCCCAAGTGCTGGGATCACAGGCATATACCACCATCCCTGGTCTCCATCAATTTTAAAAGATAATTTTCAGAGGACATCAGTCTGGATTGGAGGTTGTTTTATTTTAGGGCTTGAAATACTTTACTCCAAGCACTCCTTGACTTAAGGGTTTGTGTTGAGAAGTCTGCTGTGGTTCTGATGGGTTTTCCTTTATAAATGATTTGTTTTTTTTCTCTAACAGCTTTTAACATTCTGCACTTGTGTTGAATTTCTGGACTCTTTACTATTATATGTCTTGATGTAGTTTTTTTCTGACCATGGATATTTGGAATTCTATAAGCCTCCCTTACTGTCTGTATGTCAAATTCTTTTCCCATGCTTGGGAAGTTTTCTATTACTTCTGTGAACAAGTTTTTAATGTCCTTTGTGCAATCTTCTGATTTTTTTTCATTGATTCCAATTAATCTTATGTTATTCTTCTTTGCATTGTCTAGCAGCTCTTGTATTGATTTTTCATGGTCTCTTGCTTTTTTTTTCTCTCTCTCTGTCTTTTTGAGACAGAGTTTTACTATGTAGTCCAGGCTGGCCTCAAACTTGCTATTTTCTTTTTCCTTTTTTTTTTTTTTTTTTTTTTTTTTT
>PVLD010030755.1:0-16497 GCA_004027595.1 Dinomys branickii
GATTGTACTATTTTCTATGATAATGGGTGTCTGTTTGTCAATATGTTTTTGTACTTTTATGTTTCTAAAATAAAAAAAAAAAAAAATAGGCCGGGCATGGTGGTGCATGCCTGTAATCCCAGCACTCGGGAGGCTGAGGCAGGAGGATTGTTGTGAGTTCGAGACCAGCCTAGGCTACAAAGTGAGCTCAAGGGCAGCCTGAACTGTATTGTGAGATCCTGTCTCAAAAAGACAATCAATCAATCAATCAATGCATGCATGCTCCAGAGTCCTTGAGATAGGCAGGGAGGTACATGCCTGTAATCCCAGCATCCTGATGCTGAGGAGGAGGGTCACAAGCTCAAGGCCACACTGGGTACATAGACCCTGTGTCCAAAGAGAACTAAAAGGAGAGAGGAAAAATGTCACAGAACATGGCCAGTGTCCTGTCCTCCCTTGGAGGGGCTGGGCCTGAGTAACAGTTTTTGTCCTGGGCTCTTGAGTGTTTTCTGAGGCTGCCTGGAAGAGGTCAGGCTTGTAACATGATGTGTGAGTCTTTGTTTTGGTATTTAAATGATCTGAACTTTTTTCACAAGCCAGGGTGCTTTTAAATTTTTTTTTCAAAATCTAAACCTTAGTAAGATATACTCATTTCTTCAATTACTTTTCCCATGATGCTGTGTGTATTGCTGGACTTATTACATACTTAATGGAGGGAGAAAAGAAACCTGAATAATACAAAGCAAGACTTGTCCTCAGGCCAGGCATGGTGGCGCATGCCTGTAATCCCAGCTCTTGGGAGGCTGAGGCAGGAGGATCCTTGTGAGTGTGAGGCCAGCCTGGGGTACAAAGTGAGTTCAAGGCCAGCCTGAACTGCGTAGTGAGACCCTGTCCCAAAAAAGACAATCGATCAATCAATCAATAAATAAGACTTGTCCTCAGATTGAAAATATTTGCCAGGGGAAGTGGTGCACACCTGTAAGGCTAGCACCTGGGAAGCTGAGGCAGGAGGATCGCTGTGAGTTTAAGATCAGCTTGGGCTACATAGTGAAATCCTCTCTCTCTCAAAAAAGAAAAAAAAAGTCAGCTCTTGTATACACTCATTTCCTGTCCTACCACCTACGTTTTTCAGCACATAGTCTAGGAATCTGACTGGGTATTGAAGGCAGAAAGCCCCTGATTCCTGGTGGTGACTAATGTGCAGGTTGGCTGTAATGCCCCCAAGTGCGTCTTTTAAGTTGCTGACAGGTTGGTGAGGTAATGAGAGGTGCAGGGCTGGCTGGAGCCCTGGTGTGGAAAGCACTGAGCCTGCCAGGTGCCTGCCAGGGCCACCCTAGGGGGACCATGTCTCAACCCGCCCTACCCCAGACAAAACTAAACCCTTGAGATCTCTGAAGAGGGTTGCTGTTTGCTGGGTCCCTAACTGTCCATCCTGGGCCTTAGAGAAGAGTAGAAAGGTCATTTGCATAACCCAGGGGGCCCACCTGGCATGTTTCCTTTAATTTTGTGCTACTATTCTGGGTGATGGTGACCAGGAATTAAATAACTGTTACGAATCAGTGCTGCCACCTGGTGACCAGAGAGTACATCTGATGGTATCCACACACTTGTGCCAATATTCTTTTTTTTTTTTTATTAAAACAAAAATTTGAGCTGGGTTTGGTGATGCATATCTGTAATCCTAGCACTGGGGAGGCTGAGGCAGGCGGATTTTGTGGGGGAGGGTTGGTACTGGGAATTGAACTCAGGACCTTGCACTTTTCAGGCAGGTGCTTGTGCCACTGAGCTATACTCCTGGCTTGAGGGGGGGGGTGTCTTTTTGAGACAGGGTCTAGCTATGCAGTTCAGACTGACCTTGAGCTCACTTTGTAGCCCAGGCTCTCAAACTTGAAGAGATCCTGAGGCAGCAGGATTGCTGCAAGTTGAAGGTCAGTCTGGAATACATAGCAAGACCCTGACTAAAAACAGCAATAAAAAAAGACCTAACAACAAAACTCTCAGAGGCTTTAAGTCATTTTGATCAGTGAGGTTTTGGACTGTGTTTGATTTGTTTTGGCTGAATCAGGAAGCCATATGATACTACAGGTATGATGCAGGCAACGGAAATGACTGCCCCAGCTGTCACCCCCTGCAGGAAGTGAGGATCTCCGTGGAGGGTGATAAATATCCCCATGACCAAGCCAGGCGGGTGTCTGCTCTCGTTCCCTGGTGGCCCCTAGTGCCCTGCCATTGTGCCCCACCTTCTGACTCAGGCTGCTCCCTGACTGCTCATGGTGATCCTAGGCCTGTTGTCTTTGGAAGAGGAAACACTGTGAAAAGGGGAAGCAGCTATTAAAATATACAGAGTGGATGGATGCCTGGATAAATAGCAAAATTCATTTTTTTCCTGGCTTTTGAGATAGGGTGTCACTATGGAACTTAGACGGGTCTTGAACTCACAGTATAGTCCAGGTTACCCTCAAACCCATAGTAATCTTCCTGCCTCAGCCGCCCCAAGTACTGGAATTACAGGTATGCACCACCCAAAGCAAGACAATCTTAGAGATCATGAAGATTTTTTAAAATTAGCAAATAAGAGCAATGTGACTCGTAATAGCTAAATCTTGGACTCAGGGATAAAGAAGATGTGTTTACATAGGATGGCTTAGCCGTAAAGAGGGGTAAATTTGCATCATTTGTAGGAAAATGGAAACACCTTGACTCTATAATATTAGTGAAGTAAAGTAGATGAGACACACAAACTTTAATATTGCATTTTTCATTGTTTTATCTTTTTGTCTTTTTGAGACAGGGTCTCACTATATAGTTCAGGCTGGCCTTGAGCTCACTTTGTAGTGCAGGCTGGCCTCAAACTCTCAACGATCCTCCTGCCTCAGCCTCCCGAATGCTGGAATTTATAGGCGTGTGCCACCACTCCTGACCTACATGGTTTCCTTCCTATGAAAAGCCCAAAGTAGGGGCTGGGGATAATAGCTCAGTAGAATAGGTGCCTGCCTGCCAAGCGCAAGGTCCTCAGTTCGATCCCCAGTACCACCAAAAAAAAGCCCAAAGTAAAAATAAAGAGCAAAACGAAAGGTAGGTGGATAGTGGGAAGCACGGAGATAGAGCTGTGCCAATGGGACGGGGGGTGTGTGAGATGCAGCGAGGAAGGAGGTAAAAGGCTTGGGATGTGTGGCATCCACGCGCCAGCTCTTTACCAGACGTGTGCAGTCACGCCCGTACACATGCACTGATAAAACTACACCAGGCCTGGCGGTGCTCTCCTGAAATCCCCAGCACACTGAAGGCTGAGACAGAAGGATTGCCTGGAGTTCAAGGCCAGCTTGGGAGGCCAGCAGCTGCGTCTGAGCACAGGTCGGAACAGAAACCAAGCAGAAGCTTCGGGCTGGGCCCTGATGGCTCTGATGATTTGTACATGTGGACGTGGCCTGGGAGCAGCCTGGGGTGGAGCCCTGTGGGTCCTCCCTGTGGAGGAGCAGGAGCTGAGGCAAACAGAGCTGTAAGTAAACCTGCTTTCCTTCCACACCCCAGCGCCCGAGACGCTTGAGGAAGATCATTGCAGTTCATGAGGTGCTGCAGTGCTGAGAACATCTAAGAAGGGGAACTGCACCTGAGCCCTGTTCCTCTTAGCCATGGAATAATTGTGTAGTACTGGGTTATGTGGGCTTTTATTTTTTGGTTTGCTACTTTTTTGAGACAGGGTCTTGCTATCAGTTTCAAGCTTCTTCCAAACTCACAGTATAGCCCAGGCTGGTTAAAACTCAGTGATCCTCTTGCCTCAGCCTCCTGTGTGCTCGGGTAGTAGGCATGTACCACCACGCCCACCTTTCTCTTTCTCCTGTGGTGCAGAAGATTGAACACAGGGCAACATGCATGTCTGACTTTTTTGCGTTATCTTTGTGTTTGTTTTCATGCCACTGGTAAATATTGGGATTCACTAAATGTACCTTGTGTATGACATACATTCTGATTGGAATAAGTTTACTTTTTGGCCTGCGGGTGAGGCTAGGTGTGATGTATAATCAAAGCATTCTGTTAATTCTTGTGGTTTTCACACCTGCTCTTCCTGGTGAGGCTCTGCCTCTGCATGCACGTGTGTGTGACGCAGTGCTCTTGTTGCTGCTGAGGACCTGTGCCACAGCGGCAGAAGCGTAGTGTGGCCATGACTTCAGGGTGCTGGGAGCCTGAGTGTCTAGACTCAAGGGCTCAGGATTTCTGCCCAGACAAGGAAGTCCCAGCAGCTGGCGATGTGTCTGTGCTCATTACGTTTCCCTTTGTGCCCCTTGCTGTTGGTGGTATTTTTGAGGCAGATTTTTATCTTGATATGTACCTCAGGGAGGCCTCAAACTTCTGGTGATCCTCCCTGCCTCAGCCTCCTGAGTGCTGGCATCACAGGTGTGTGCCACTGCACCCAGCTTCTCTTTGTGCCTGTGAGTGTCACTTCATAAATCTACAGGATGAAATTGCGCCCCTCCCAGTACTACTGTGAAGCTGACTGAGTGTGTGAAAAGTGCATCCCAGAATGGCTGCTTCCTGCCTTTTCCCTCAGCTAAGACAGAATTGTGCCTTTAAACTGATGGGGGTGGGGCACGGGCGGGCTCTAGCTTAGTGGTAAAGTGAATGATGAGCATGTGTGAGGCCAAGGGGTTCAGAGTATCAAATCTAAGGCCTTCTCCCTGAGCGACACCCCAGTCCTTTTTAAATTTAGTTTGATTTTGAGACAGGGTCTTGCTGATTGGCCCAGGTTGGGTTCAAACTTGTAGATCTTCCTGTCTCAGCCTCTCAGAGTGCTGGGATACTGGCAGGTACCACCATGCCCATGAGTAGCTCTGAGTCTAATAGCAAAGATGATAGAAGCACACAGCAACTGCCATGTCAAGTCTCATGCACAGGGAGAGAACAGCTCTTTCAAACTGGGAGTGATAGTGCACACTTGCAATCACAGCACACACGAGGCTGTGGCAGAGGATGGCACCGAGTTTGAGGCCAGCCTGAACTATATAGTGAGACCCCATCTCAAAAACCAAAAAACCGGGGTGAGGAGGGACGAAAGTAGTTCTCTCAAATGGAAAGTTTTGTTAAGAGGAATTTGGGAAATTCTCAGCTCTGGGTTGAAGGCGGTGGGTGTGGGCCAGTGGTAGAGCAAGTGCTTACCATGCCAGGCACCGAGCACACACATGCTTGTGCTCACACACAGGCCGTGTGAGCTGAACTTTTCTACACAGGGACAGAGAGGCAGCACTGGACACTCAGCTTGGGGCCAGGGGCACATAGGGACTGGAAGGAGGGGCACATACACTTTTCTTCCAGAGCAAAAGCCCGAGTCAGGCAGTGTCAACTCCAGTAAGTTGTAGGGGCTATGGCAGGGGCTGGGAAGTGAATGGGAAGGAGTTGGTATTGTTTGCTTTGAACCCTTATGGCATTCCTTGGTGTTAAAGATTTTTTTTTAGGGTCTCTTGATGTAGTTCAGGCTGGCCTTGAACTCACTATAGAGCTTCCCAAGTGTTCAGAGAAGTACACTACCAGTTTTGCTTCAGTGTTTCTCATATTATAAGAAGCACTGTACACCACTTTGTTTTGAGACAGGGTCTTGCTAAATTTCCCAGGTGGGACTCAAATTTATGATCCTCCTGCCTCAGCCTCTCAGAGTGCTGGGATTGTAGGTATGTGCCCCTGCACCAAGGCCCCATCTTCCTGTACGCCAGGATTTCTCAAGCCCAACTACACTGACATTTGCCGAGATACTTCTTTGTCTTGAAGCTGTTGTAAGACGGTGAGCAGCGTCTCCACCTCAGCAGAGTCCCATAGCCAATCGCCACCCCCCCGCCTGTGACTATAAAAGTGTTTCCAGACGTGGCCATGTGTTCCCCCTCAGGATGCACAGGTTTCTCCTCATTTGAAAGCCACTGGTTTGAGCCAGGCATGGTGGCACACACCTTAATCCCAGTGCTCTGGGAGGCTGAGGCAGGAGGATCGAAAGTTCAGGCCCAATGTGAATGATTCAGCAACACCTTACTTCCGAATTAAAATTTTAAAATGGGCTGGGGGTGCAGCTCAGTGTAAAGGCCCTGGGTTCAACCCCTGTGAGCACAAGCAAAGTGCAGCACTGGCGTGATGCATGTGTGCAGTCTCCACGGCCTCTTGGCACTGAAGTCGTGGTTTTGCTCATGGATGTCCAGCCCCCTTGTGCTCTAGAGTTTGGTGCCAGCTCTCAGGCAGGTCAGAGGACAGGCTGTGGCACAGAGCCAGTGGGGTTTCCATGAGGTCAGTTAGTCAGCTATTTCTACATTTTTTTTTTTGGTATCAAGAATCGAACTCAAGACCTTGTGCTTGCCAGGCAGGTGCAGTGTCACTGAGCTGTATCCCTGGCCCAGATATTTAGATGGCCCACACTGAGCTCAGAGGCTCCGCATGGACCTCCGTCCTGGTCTCTCACCTTGAGCTCAGTGCTTTGCTCCTCCATGTCAGGAGAAAGTCACCCAAGTCACCAAAGCTGCCAAGTAAGGGAGAGGAGAGTTTGGAAGCTCCTGGGCTTTGTGGTGCTAAATACTGGAACCTCTTTCTTTTCTAGATTATTTGAAGAATCTCTTAGAAGACTCTGCAGATTACAGAGACACTCAAGGTAAACACTCTTTGCAATCACAGATGGTACAGAAATGTTTGCTTTATGTTTCTTTAGGCAGGGAAGGAAGAACTACCAGGCACAAAACCCAGAAATAAAACTTTTCAGCTGGGCGTGGTAGCGCAGATTTATAATTCCAGTGCTCTGGGAGGCTGAGGCAGGAAGAGCTGGGGTTTTAGCATGGTGCAAACAAAAGTCTTGGAATCTGCCCTCAATTCTGCAGAAGGAGAAAAAAACACACAATCTGTCTCTCACACCCACTCCCACTCCCACACACATATGCCCTTCCATTTTATTCATAAATGGGCATGAAGCCTTTTTTTGTAGGTAAATGTTTACATTTTAAAAATCAGATTTCATTGGTATATTTTAGATAAACATGGTGGTCACATTTGTCATAGAGAATTTGTACCTATACGTGGTGCCACTTTTTCCCCCCTTCCCTTCCCTCCCTCCGACCCCTTCCCTCCCCACTTACACAGCTTTGTCTCCACGCTTTCCTTGTCTAATTTTTCTATCTTCCCCTTTCCCTTCCCGCTCCTCTCTCCTTTATTCCCCTCCCCACGTGAACGTTTTCCCCATTTCGCACTGCCCATTACACACTTTGGTCCTTACTTACACTTTTTGTTTCTCACACCAGAGAGACAATGCAGTATTTACACATGTAGGACCTGAAGCTTTAAAAAAGGCGGTGCACCCCTATAATCCCAGCACTCAGGAGACTGAGGCACAAGGATTTCTGCAGTTTCCAGACCAGTCTGAACTACAGAGTAAGACCTTGTCTGAACAACAATTCTTTTAGGCAGATTAGAGAATTTGGTAAAGTAGTAAATTAGTGCTGAAAGGCAGATGAGGTCATAGGATCAGGCTCTGGGGAGCCTCTGTAAGGGGGCGCCCAGTGGCCTGGTCTGGAAGTTCACCCTTCATGTGCTCAGTCACTCCTCAGCTGTGATGGATTCATGTTCTGTAGAGGGCCGACTCTTCATCTTTTCAAAACAATAGTTGAGCCAGGCACAGTGGCGTACACCTGGAATCTCAGCACTCAGGAAGGCTGAGGCAGGAGGATCCCAAGTTTGAACCCAGTTTGAGGAGTTTAGCAACTTAGCAAGGTGCAGTCTCAATATAATAAAAGATAGGTGCTTCACTTCTCTGAGCACCATGCTCTATGTTTGAAGGTGTTTTGTATCTACCGCTAATGAATCCTTCTCATGCTCTTAATAATAATAATAATAATAATAATAATAAATAAAGGGCTGGTGGCTGGGGGTAGCCCAGTACAAAGGCTCCGGGTTCAATTCTCAGTACTGCAAAAATAAATAAGAACTTAAGAAGGTCAGGTGGCCAAGCAGTGTTGTAATTCATGTACTCGTTAAATACAAAGGTTCCACCCCGCTGCCCTGGGAATCCCGAAATCAGGAGAGCAGTGAATGTGTCCAGAGTGCAGATGATACAGCTGGATGCAGCAGTTCTGAGAGGTGGCTGGGATCTCCATAAGGAAAACACTGTTTTCCTGGACTACTGCTGTGCTGGCCACACAACTGTGATCTCAGCATTCAGAGAGGGAGGCTGGAGCAGGAGGATCACCGCAGGCTGTGCCTAGGCCACATAGCGAGACCCTGTTTCCAAAGAAAACCTAAATAAAAAACATTAATTAAAGTAAACTGTAAGGGATCAGCCTCCCTGTCTCAGTCTGATTCTAGCAAGTGGTCATTGTGACTGCCACTGGCGCCTTCCCATGCGCCCGCATGTCCTGGGGAGACCCTGCTGCCTGGGGTTGAGAGATTTCATCCCGGGAAGGAGGGAGAGCGTCCCTGTTGTCCAGTTCCAGTGGGTAAGCGTGGAGCAGTGAGGTGCACTGCACAGAGGCCGGGGCCACACCGCCTGGCGCTCGGCGGCGCTCTCCCTTCTAAGCGACACCTGCTCGTTCCGACTAAGTGGTGCTGAGTCCTCGTTGCCGGACATTTTCCTCATCTTATTTAGAGTTTTTTTTTTTTTTTTTAAGATAAAGAATGAAAACACATTAACAGGCAGACATAAGCAAAACAATGCCCAAACAATAGAAGCAGTACAGAATTTCAGACGAGGTGAGAGGAAGTTAACGGTGGTTGCTGTGTTACATGTTGTTATCTTCAGATTAGTTACTCAGTTTAACAAATACAGATGTGTAAGATCAATTAGACATTAACTGTTCCTTCCAATAAAGCAGTAGAAGTCAGCAGTATGACTTTCTTAGCTATCCTGTGTGTATGTGTATATATATATATATGTTTTTCATTTTTCCCTTCTTTCTGTCTTTTCCCTCATCCTTGTTGTTCTTTCCCTTTGAGCAGTTTCTTTCCCTTTCACAATATTTACTATACCTTTCAGGTTTTATTTATTTTTTCAGGTTCTTACACTAGTGAAACAATATGGTATTTACTTACTTCATTTTAATTTTACTTTTAGTTTTGGCTTTTTGAGACAGGATCTCCTGTCTGTAGTCCAGACAGGCACAAACTGCAGAGCCTCCTGTCTCAGCCTCCTGAGTGCTGAGATCACCAGTGTGTACCTCCTCATTTCACATAGTTCTTGTGTCCTATACCAAGCCCCTCCTCTCTGTGACCCTTCTCCTGAGAGACAGTTTGCAGTAGGATGGCTTGGCTTTGGGAAAAGCCCACTGGGACCCTTGGGAACCTGGGAGGCAAGCAGGTCTCAGCTTGAGAGAATGAACCCCATATCCCTGCCTGTGGTGGACATGGTTGGGGCCCATGTGTGCTTGTAGGTGTTTTCGGTCTGCTTTCCCCTGGTCACATCTCACCGAGCCTTAGCGTCTGCGTCTTTGCCCATCTGCAATCAGCCAAGCTCCCTGGCACAGGGTTGCTGGGAAATAGCCGTCTTGTCGGGAACCGCTCGTGTTGCGGTGGTACTGACCAGGTCCCTTATTTCCCTGTGTCCTATAGATGCCCTCACCGTGGTGATTGAGGTGGCCAACCATGCCAATGACAGCATGAAGCAGGGCGTGAGTATCAGGCACTCGGGTAAGAGCACTGTGGAGCTGGGCTGGGGTCGGGCCTGACGTGCCTTCTCTCTACAGGACAACTTCCAGAAGCTCCTGCGGATCCAGTACAGCCTGAGTGGGCACCAGGAGATCCTGCAGCCGGGACGGGTAGGTGACTGACTGACCCTGCAAGCGGCATGCACCGCCTGCAGGCACGCTCTGTACCTGGTGTTTATTTTAGTTAGGAAAACAGGTTCCTTGTGGGTGTGTGTGGTGGCATATGTATGTGATCCCAGCACTGAAAGGCTGAGGCAGGAGGATCGACTGGCAAAAGTTCAAGGCCAGTCTGAAACACATAGCAAGTTACTGTCTCAAAACAAACAATAGAAAGCTGGAAGACTGCGTGATGGAAGTCACTGTAGCAAGAAGTCCAGTTCAGTAGGAGAAAGGCCAAGGGTCCCACAAATCCCACTGAAATGATTTCATAGCATCATTTTCCTGCATGGTACCAACTGACCTCTTAGAGCTCTGAATGCCATTTCATTTAAAATCTGTAATGTAAGAAGGTCGTGGAGGGAGGAAGAAATTGGAACTTTTATATCAGCTCCTGAGAGAGCACAAAAGTGGTGGGAATTATAGAATGATGCCAGGATTGGGGACACTCAGTCACAGAGGGACCCTGTAAGCCAGCATTGGCTTTATAATCTTTCTGTCAAGTTTCCAAATCATTGATGAGGCTTAAAAAGAAACTGGGAGCACCAGGCAAACCCTATAATCCCAGAACTTGGGAGGCTGAGGCAGGAAGATCACTGTGAGTTCTAGCACAACCTGGGCTCCATAGTGAGTTCAAGGCCAGTCTGCACTACAGAGTGAGAAAAAACCAAGAAGAGAAACCGAGGGGGCCTGAGAGTGGTTCTGGCGATGCTGCACTTGCTTAGCATGTGGGAGGTCAGGGCCCTGTACCCAGCACCGTACCCAGAAGAAGGAAGGAAAAGAAAAGGAAACCACAAGCCATGGCTGTATAAAGTCACAAGAAAACACTGTTGCCTTGGCTGCCACCATAGAAAGAACTTGGCAGGGCTGCTGGGAAGGGGCTGCTTTGTGCATGGCGGTAGCAGGCGCAGGGCTCACGCGTGTCCACCTGCCCCCAGGTTTTCCTCAAGGAAGGCGTCCTGATGAAGCTGTCCCGGAAGGTCATGCAGCCACGCATGTTTTTCCTGGTGAGGCCATGGGGATGTTCTGGGGTGGAGGAGTTTGGGCCGGGTTTGGGCTGCGCTCGCCCCAGGCTCCAGGGTGTCTGGCAGCGGCCAGAGGGCCAGGGCTGCCATGCTGCATGGTCAGAACAGCAAGTCCTCTGGGGACCCGATTGGCTGTGTTACTGGTCTGGAAGACTTGTTGCTGCAAGTGCTTACTTAGGCAGACGGCAACACCTTCCGGCAGGTTAGGGTTTGGAAAGCACTGACAGGCCTCAGGAAAGAAGTATTTTGCCTGGAAACTGCCTTTTTAATCATAGAATATTTGAGGTGCTTCTTTTGGAGACGAGCAGAACAGAAGTGTTTTCTTCAGAGAGCTATTAACCAAGGGCAGTGTTTCCCCTTGTTCTTGTACATTGTCACTGTCTCTGGTGCGGAGCCGCTGTAGCCCTCCCACTCAGGAGGCACAGGCAGGAGCATCTCCGCTGACTTGGGGCTGGCCTGAGCTGCAGAGTGAACCCACAGCGGGCACTGACACGAGCCTCTGTAATGCAACTGTGCGTGCTCCTCCTTGCAGTTCAACGACGTCCTGCTGTACACCACGCCGCTGCAGTCGGGGACGTACAAGCTGAACAACATGCTCTCCTTGGCCGGCATGAAGGTCAGCATGGCGCTCCGCCCCCCTTTTCCCGAAGACAGAACAGACTGAGTGTGGAGAGGAGCCTGTGGTGATCGCAGCGCTCCATCCCTCTCTCTCCAGACGTGACTGTCTGTGCACGTGTGTATGCGTATCGCACATTCCTTCGTGCACTCGCTCACTGAGGCCTACTTATTAAGAATAACTGTAAATAGAACATGGTCATAAGTTTGGTGGAAAATATGAGGTTGACTAGAAAAGATTCTTTTTGCCCAGTTAGGAGTATAATACACTATAGATAAATATCTGTGAAGTAATAACAAAGATAACTATAAAATAGCTAGGTACTGTGGTACACATCTGTGATTCCAGAACCCAGGAGGCTGAGGCAGGAGGATCTCAGCAAGTTAGAGGCCAGCCCGGGCTACATATGAGACCCTGTCTCAAAATATTAAGAAACAATTACTGTAAAGGTATAGTTTAGTTCCTGGGAATTTAGGAAACAGTGATGCGGAGCTCTTGGAGAGAGTGAGTGCAGCTGTTGACTGACAGATGGGGAAGAGGCACTCAGCCTTGAATGACAGGTCCAGGTGGTGCTGGCTGGAGGTGGCTGTGACCTTTGACCTGCAGGTAGTGTGAAGCAGGCGCCTGGTGCTGTATAGGTGTGAGATGGTGGGGCCGGGGTCCGTGTGAGAGGGAGCAGGAGCTGCAGGGCAGCGGGTGGCCATCTCCGCACCTGTGCACTGTGGGCTGCAGCTCCTCTAACGCGAGTGCTTTCCTGCAGGTCACAAAGCCAGGCCAGGAAGCCTATCAGAATGAACTGAAGATCGAGAGTGTGGAGCGCTCCTTCATCCTCTCAGCCAGGTACATCTGTTCATGTGCTTGGTTGTGAGATACAGCCTCATTCTGCAGGTCAGGCTGGCCTTGAACTCTCTGTGGACTGCAGGCTGGCCCAAACTCAGGGTGTTCCTCCTGCCTCGGCCTTGCGAGTGCTGGAGTCACAGGCATGTGCCACCATGCCCAGCCGCCTTGTGGGTTTTGGTCTTTAGCTTAGGAGCCATGGGAAGCCACTGATTGCCTCTCAGAGGAGGGCACGGCCGGAGGAGCTCCCTGTTCCGTGGCCTGTGCTTTGCTGCCTAGCTTAGGCAGAAGAATCCTCGCAAGTTCAGGTACTGCATTCTGCAGGGGAAAGAAGACAGGGCCAACTGCTTCTGAACCCAGGGAGGGTACGGGTGCCATGCCAACGCCCTGCCACAGGCCAAAGCGCATGGCTGTGGCCTGGGGGCTGCAGAGCGCTGGCTCTCGGGAGCCCGCAGGGTGATGAACCCCGGAACAGCACCAGCGACAGGGCCTGCTCAGTAGAGTCAAGTTCCCTGCGCAACTGGGCTCCACATGTCCAGCAGCCACGCCCAGTTAGCCATCTGCCCCTGCCCCCTGCAGCTCCTTCCAGTAAACCGCAGGATATTTCCTGAGTGCTGGCCTGGAAACCTGAGATGAGTGGACACCAGATGGGCGTGGTGGAGCACAGCTGTGATTCCAGCACTCCAGAGGCTGAGGCAGGATTGCACCAAGTTCGAGCCCAGTCTGGGCTACATAGTGAGTGGAAGATCAGCCTGAACTACATAGCGAGACCCTGTGTCAAAACACAAAAGTGCACAAAGAGGCTGGCCACAGGCTGGCAGTGCAGGCTCAGCACTCAGGCTGTTGGGGTGGCAGCTGTGCCCAAAGCAAGTCTGCTCTGGTTGTTTCTTTTGTTGTTGTTCTGCCTCTTTCTACCCATAGGAACAAACATTCAGAGAGTGTTTAGAATAGCCAAAGCTGCTTAATCACGGACACATTTCTGAAAGTGACTGCAGTGAAAGATCCAAGGGGTGTTTCTTGGCCTCAGCAAGAGTGATGGTGCTCACCTGTCATCCCAGTGCCTAGGAGGCTGAGCAGGGGGACTGCTAGTCTAAGGACAGCCTGGGCTATGTCAAAAGACCCTGTCTCAGGGCTGGGGATATAGCTCAGTGATATAAGTGCTTGCCTGGCAAGAACAAGGTCCTGCGTTCAATTCCCGGTACCAAAAAATAGAAGGAAAAAAGTATCTGTGAAAGACCCTGTCTCCAAACAAAACCAACAGTAAGGGGCTGGGGACTAAGTATGGCACTTGCCTAGAATGTACAAGGCTCTAGGTTGGGTCCTGGCACTGCAAAGACAAAGTATGGGTGTGTGTGTGTGTGTGTATGTGTGTGTGTGTGTGTGCTGCAAAGAAAAAGTATGGGGTGTGTGTGTGCATGTGTGTGTGCGCCATGTACCATTCTGATGGACTTACTTTAGTCATGGTGGTGCCAGGGATTGGGCCCTTGACCTCATGCATACTAGGCAAGTGCTCTACGACTGTGCTACATCTTCAGCCTATTATGGATTTTTTTTTTTTTTGAGACGGGGTCTCACTATTTCTATTTAGTTCAAGCTGGCCTTAAACTCACTTTGTACCCTGGAATTTTCAGTAATCCACTTGTCTCAGCCTCCCAAGTGCTGGGATTACAGGTGTGCTGTAACCTGGCTCTATTATAAAATTTTGTGTACTTGAAATTATTAATAGAAATAAAAAATTTAGCTGGGATGGTAGCACAGACCTATAATGCCAGCACCTGGGAGGCTGAGCGAGGAGGAATTGCCAAGGGTTGGAAGATAGCCTGGGCTACATAGTGAGTTCAAAGCCAAGCTGGACTACATAGTGAGATGCCATCTCATATGAAATAGTAAAATAGAGTGAATAGCACAATGGAGCACATAGTCACTGAGCTGCAAAAGTCATCAAGTGTCAGGACACCGTCCTGCTACATACTTCAGTGTGCCATTCTGAAAGTACATTTCTCACAGTCACAAGCCCATCGTGATGGGTTTAATTTTATTATGATGCTGTTTTAAGCTGATTGTTAAAGTCTCTCTCTCCCACCCCCTCTGCATCCCAGAGTGCATAGATAGAGATTTATGTATTTGTCTGCATTTCTGTTACCTAATATGTGCCTCTCAGTTTTGAATATGCAAAACACAATTTAAACAGTGGCTCATAAATGTTCTGACAACCAGTGGTGGTTAGGAGCTCCCATGGAAGGACAAGGCCTGGTTACAGAAGTGCAGAACAAGCTGAGCATGGTGGTGCACACCTGTAATCCCAGAGCTCTGGGAGGCTGAGGCAAGGGAATTGCAAGTTCAAACCCAGTCTGGTAATTACTTAGCAAGATCCTGTCTCAAAGTAAAAAAAAAAAAGTAAAGGAAGGGCTGGGGATGTAGCTCAGGGAAAAGGCGCTGGGTTCCCTCTCCAGTCTCACATGCACACAGAGGCAGAACAAGTGTCCTTTGGGGGGCACCTTCCCTTTTTGGCTCATTCCTTTTAAATGTCCAGGTGAAGACATCTGACAAGCAGGGTAGGAATAAAAATTCTGTGGACTAAAAGGGTAGGGAGCCCTCACTATTATTTGAAATGAGGAACTGAACTCAGGACCTCGTGCTTACCAGGCAGCCACTTGTGCTACTGAGCTGTATCCTGGCCCCATTTCCCTTTTAACCACACCTTGAACATCTGTTTTATGACACTAGGGAGACATATACCTTTCTGTCCTTTCTAGGAGTTTTTAGTAACAGTGATCTAAAGACGCTTAGAATTCTATGCTCTGAACTGGAATTTGGAACTTGATTCTTAGAATACTTTTAAATTCTAGAATTATGTATTAGGGAAACCTTTGATTGTATAAATAATCACAATCATAAACTACAAACCAAACAGACTCAAATGTAGAAGCCCTTTGCGTTGGCACGTGTCAGTGCTGCGGAACGACTGCATCGCTGTTGGGAGTGGCACACTGGCAGTTCTGAGTTCTCTTCCCTCCACCCCCTCTCTGAGTGGGGAGGAAGCGATCGCTGTCTGAAGCCCGCTAGTCTGGGAGAGGAGGAGGGGTTACGTGCGCTCACCCTGCGTGGCTTTACATCTGTCACCTGCCGGGAGCCTGGGGAGGGGGCACTGCCACAGTGCAGGACGGGGACAGAGGGGCAGAGCCACAGCCCCCTCTGCCTCACAGGCCCCCATCCCCAACAGCTCTGCCTGCGAGCGGGACGCATGGCTGGCCGCCATCGCCGGGGCCATCGAGGAGCACGCGAAGAGGAGAGTCACCTTCTGCCCGGGTCGGAGTCTGGATGAGGTATTGCTCTTCCTTCTGTTGTTCCCAGCGCGTTTCCAACACCTTCCCCCAAAGAGCCTTCTCACGGGGGTTAGGAAGGCAGCATGTGCTGCAGAGGAGGGCGGAGGTGTGTGTCTGGTTTTAGACCTGCGTGTTTGTCCATCTGTGAAGGTGTGACTGTGAGCCTGTGTTTTGTTTTGTTTGAGGGATTTGGGACAGGGTCATGCTCTATGCACCACCATGTGCGATGTCTAACTGCAAGTCTGGGAGAGCACATGGTGTGCACACACCTTTTTTTTTTTTTGAAGCAAGGTCTCAGTATGCAGTTCAGGCTGGCCTTGAGCTCACTTTGTAGCTCAGGCTAGTCTCAAACTCATGATGATCCTCCTGCCTCAGCCTCCCCAGTGTTTTTAACTTCTTTTTTTTGTTTTGTTTTTGGTACCAGGAATCGAACTCAGGACCTTGCGCTTGCCAAGCAGGTGCTTATGCCACTGAGCTATATCCCCAGTTTGTACACATACCTTTTACCAGCTATAAAACTGTATTGTTGGATGTGGTGTGCACGCCTGTCATCCCCGCTCTCTGGGAAGCTGAGGCAGGATCAAAAGTTTGATTCTAGCCTGAGAAATTTAGCATTACCCCATCTCAAAATTTTCAAAATGGTAATAAGGGGCTACAGATACAGTTCAATGTGAAGGTCCTGGGTTCAACCCCCCAGGGCCAAAAAAAAAAGCGAAAGAAAAGTGTTGCTATAACTGGGTATGGTGATCTATGCCTGTAGTCCCAGCACTCAAAGCTGAAACAGGACGATTGTGAGTTTGAGTCCAGTCTAGCCTGGGCTACAATGTGAAATCTTGACTCAAAAGACAAAACAAAACAAAACTTCACTGTAGGATTTGTGTGTGTGTGTGTGTGTGTGTGTG
>PVLD010030756.1:0-16503 GCA_004027595.1 Dinomys branickii
CTAAATTTGCATGTCTGTATATGGGTCCATACATCTACAATTCGAAGATATCAATGGATAAAGCAACAACTACTGTTGAGACCATATCACCTTGTCTATAGATTAGTTGTGATTGTACTATTTTCTATGATAATGGGTGTCTGTTTGTCAATATGTTTTTGTACTTTTATGTTTCTAAAATAAAAAAAAAAAAAAATTCTGGGATTACAGGCACTTGCCACCATGCGTACCTGAAATATTTTTGTTAAGTAACATTAATGCATTCTGTCTAATTTCCAACACAGATGAAAATAGTATCTATTTATTTCCTGTTTTTTTATAATAGAAATTAACATAATTTACATCTCAATTATTGATACCATCTGGAATTTTAACTCAACTTTATATGAAATTATTTCTTTTTTCAATAATTATTACTGTTTTTAATTTTAGTTAAAACTATTAATTAAATAGTTTAGTTAAACTATTAATTAAATTTCAGAATTAAGATATTTTACAGCGTTCAAATCCAACATTGATCTCTCTCTCTTTCTCTCTCTGGCTTGGTAATTGATGGATCCTTTAGCCTGCAGACTAAGTACTTTCCTGCAATCAAAGTTTTATTTTGTTACAATGTCCATTGTAGAATATGTGCTGTTTGTTTTGCTTGCTTCTTCAGTAAAGCAACTTATGCAAGTATTTTTATGTTCCTTGTCTTTCGTTTTTATATTTCCTGTTTAGCATTTTTCTTTTTGTTTTTCTCTACAATATGTGAAATCTTTTTTGTTCTGCAGGCCCCCAGTTCAGTTTTTACTTTATTTTGAACTTTTCCAAAGCTCAGATAGTCTCAAACTTGGTGAGTTCTATGTAGTTTCATCTGGACTCACCAATTGTTAACATTTTGACATATGTGCTTTACTAGAATACATATGTACACATTACCCTTTCTTGCTTGGCATACACAATGTGTCATTATAATTGTGGAAAGGTGAGAGTAAGATACAGTACATACATCATGATTCCATCCTTTCAATTTCTATCTCCTGAAAGAAAGGATTTTTTTCTTACCTAACCACACTACAATACTATAATCTTATAATACAGTTCACCAGTTGTTCCGAAAATTGGTAAATATATTCTAATACATGAGTCGATCAGTAACCATGCATCACACTTTGTTGTCATGGTTTTGAATTGCCTTAAATCTAGATCTTTCTCAGCTTTGGTTTTTCATGACTTTAAGTCCCTTCCCTCTTTCAATACTGGGGATTCAACCACTGATACCTGCATGGTAGGCAAGCACTCCACCAGTGAGTGACAAGTTCGACCCCTTTAAACTTTATTTATTTATTTTTATTTTGACACAGAGTTTTGCTAAATTTCCCAGCCTTGCCTCAGATTTACTCTCTTCCTGCCTCAGACTCCTGAGAAGCTGGAGTTACAGGCATGTGTCACTGTGACCAGCAACATGTTAATACTTACAAAGTAGCAGCTAACATCATACTTATTGGTGAGATACTCGAAGTTTTCCTCACTAAGATTAGGAAAGAAGATTGACGAGGTAAGTACCTGTTCTTTTACCACAGCTTTTTGACCTCACCCTGGCCATCTAGGCTAACGCAGTAAGATTTCATGTGCTGATTAAGTGACATTGCCTCTGACTGGAAGCTCATCAAAACTTGTCAGCACATGCTTCTTCCCAAATTATTGGGATGGTAATTTTTCTTTATTCTATGCCTTTACTTTTAAAGGGGAAATGTCCCTCTATTATAAAATCTTATTATAATCTTAAACATGGTAATTTAAAGAGATTATCTCCAAATGTAATTGATTCCTTCCCCTAGAAATTCTGAATTGTTTGGAGAGGTAGCAATAACAGCGGGATTCTAGTAAAGTCATAGTGAACTATAATCTAGATGTTAAATATTCACATTTAGATTTGGCAAGGACATTAGAGATTCTGGAAATCAAGACTCAGAAATGTTAAGTAATCTACCCATAGTTAGTCATTATTTAATTAAATATTTATAATAAATCATTCTACCTTTCAAGGAACCCTTGTCTTGCTAAACATTGTAGTCCATTTGAAATGAGTTTGAGAAGGAATGCGACATATAAAGACACAAATTTTTATATATAGAAATAAAGTGTTCAGGCTGGGGATGTAGCTCGGTAGGTGAGTGCTTGCCTAGCATGCACAAGGCCCTGAGTTCAATCCCCAGTACCACAAGAAAGAAAGAAAAGATAGAAGAAAGAAATATAGTGTTAGTTTCTGAACATATTTCATGATTAGTGTGTCTAACTAGATTTTTTTTGGTCTTTTTGAGACAGGGTTTCATTATGCATTTCAGGTTGTCTTTGAACTCACTTTATAGCCCAGGCTGGCATTGAACTCATAGTGGTCCTCCTGCCTCAGCCTCTCAAGTGCTGGGATTATAGGCATGTGCCACCACGCCTGGCTGTTTAACTGGATTGTAACCTTAAACATTTTTGCATCAACAAATATTGGCATTTTAGCCTATAGCATCAGAGAAATTCTCTGCCTGCTATTCTTCCCATAGAGGATGAATCTCGAGTATATAAAGAATTAAAAAAAACTAAACACCAAAAAATCATATAACTCAATCAATAAGTGGCCAAATGAATTAAACAGATACTTCTCAAAGGAAGTATGCCAATAATCTTGTTTTACAGTTGAAGAACCTGAAGCACAGATTAAAGCCCTTCCTAATAATACACAGGCAATGAGTGGAAGAGCAAAAAGCCAAATCTGTGGGCTTTGGAGCTTAAATGCCACTTCTTTTCCACTGTGCCACACTGAAAGTTTGAAAAGGACATAATTTTGTTAACAAACTCTGAAAGCAGAGATTATTTGTCCAAGTTTTAGCGTCTAGCTATGTTACAGCCTTCATAAGATTGGGTCATTAAGGTTTTTTGAACTGCTATAATTTCAAGGCAGTGTAGGGCACATACAAAGTGCTGTTCAACAAATACTGTTGAGTCAAAAATCTCCATAAATGATAGGCTGAGTTGAGTGATCAATGGTTAGTACACTGACAAGTTTCAAAGTTTCCAACATCTTTTTTGTATGATATAGGAGGATCACTTGGCATAACTAAAAGACAAATACATGCCCAATTCCACAGAGAAGGAGTATAATAGTAACTTCTCTGTGACTTGAAAATGGTTGTATCTCTCAATGCTCTCTTAATGTGAATATTTTGATACTGGGGAGAAAATATGTTAATGTACTCCAAAACCAAAGTGCTTCCTGAAAGCAAAGAGAGGGAAACCTTGGCCTCTTTTAGGGTCAGCATAGTTTAAACATGTGTGATGAACTGAAATAATCCCCGCAAAGATAGACTGGTGGCTCTCTCCCTGAAGGACCCCAGGAGTGAGCACGCTGTGAAGGAGGGGAGAGTGTAGAGAAGATGCTCAGAGCCAGGGCTTAATGTGGAAGCTCTGCCTGCACCAGCCACTCCATTGTGGGCAATCTATGGTTCTGGAACTCTGAGAGCACAGGCTTGGAACACAAGACTCAGAGGAAAGATTCTTCTCTCTTCAGGAGTCTCTGCATCCCTATAAGCAGCTAGACGACCAGCTCTGCCACAAGCA
Source organism: Dinomys branickii (assembly GCA_004027595.1). NCBI lineage: Eukaryota > Metazoa > Chordata > Mammalia > Rodentia > Dinomyidae > Dinomys > Dinomys branickii. The sequence continues at coordinate 3,595 of PVLD010030756.1, forward strand.
TAAGCTGGGTGAAGGGCTAACACAGGAACTGCTCTTCCTTCCCGTGGTAAAGTGCAGTGACAGGGGTGGAAGTGGCAGCAGCAGCAGCAGTTGCCTTGGCTGCAGTGAAGAACAGTACACCAATGGACTCCTCACTCTCCTGCTCTTTCTCCGCATTGCCTTGAGAACATAAAACTGGCCCCGTGATACTCATGAAGCCCACCTACAGTCCTGGACAATTCAGGCTGGGAAGGTGGGCTTTAAGGAGGACTACCATATCAATCAATAAAAAATGCAAGGAATACTTTTTAAAGTGTTATGTATATTCCATGCAGTATGTATTGGAAATTCATATTAACTGGATGTCTTGTGTTTTATTAGGCAGCCTCATCTCCAAGGTAAAATTATGAATTCCTTAACCATTTTTCCAGATGAATTTTTAAGCAAAGCTCATAACAGCTAAGAAGCTAAAGTAGACTGTAAATACTATTTTCTCCAAAGCCTTACATTATCTATGCTTACTACTATTACAGAGTTCAGCATTTTATATTGGAATCACTGATTTCCTTAGGAGCTCCCTCAAATTTTTCCATGAGTTATTTGAGGAAAGGCAGTGTGGTTTCCTGACCTCTGTAGCCCTGAAGTGAAGCTCAACATGATGCTGGAGATGGTTACAAATATTTGTTAAGTGCTAAATGAATGCGTCCATTCGAGTTTCAGTGAATTTGGGCAAATTGTTACTCCATCCGGTAGAGGGCAGCAATGCACATAGTTCATACGGTGGAGAGCGATCCTTATATTAGGGATGAACAGGCTGTTCAACTTGACAAAACCGTGCTTCTAGCCGTCTGCTTAACAACTGCTGCATTCCGCCCAGCCGTCCTATGCCTCAGCCAATATATGCAGAATCAAGATCAATCCGCGTAAATTCTTACTGTTCTACTGAACACCGCAACCAAACTCTCAGCTTACTCCCACTTTTTGCAGATATGTAGAATTCTCTTACCTGAAAATATTTGGGAGAAAAATCCATCATGATAATCTTTCTTTTGGGCAATAATAATTTGATATTTTTATACAGAAATTCTAAATACTGTAGGCATGGCCATAACCTTTAAATAAAACATTTTAAAAAGTTATTTGTATATGACTTTTGTTTCATATATATTAAATTGTTTATCAGAGGAAACAGAATTTATGTAATCATGTCCACAAATGCTATATGCAGGGAAAAAAGGTAAGATTATTTTCATGTGGGTGATACATATATACAATTATTACATATATATATATATATATATATATATATATAATTATTGCTGTTGTTTGTTTGTTTGTGACAGGGTCTTGGTCTGTAGGTCAGGGTGGCCTGGAACTCATGGTGATCCCTCTGCCTCGGCCTCCCAAGTATTGGGATTACAGGCATGTGCCACCATGCCTGCTTAGGTGTAATGTTTTATCATTAAGAAAAGGTGCATTAAAGTCAGGCATAGTGGCACACGACTGTGATCATGGTGCTCTAGGAGGTTCAGGCAGGAGGACTGCAAGTTTGAGACCAGCCTGGGTAACTCAGCAACCTAGTGAGACTCTGTCTCAAAAATAAAAACAAAAGCAAAACAAAACAAAACAGGTCATGGATATAGCTCAATGTGAAGGTCCTGATTTCAATACCTGGTTCAATACCCAGTTCAAAAAAACAAAAGATGTACATAGAAAAATGCAGTGATAAACAAAAGGAGGTGATGAACCTCTGGTAAGTACTCTGCAAAAGTCAATAGTTAAGGTGGTACAACATTTAAATTTTTTGTTTGTTTGTTTTAAAGAGAAAGAAGCAGGTTTTTTGTTTTTTTTTTTTGTCTTTTTGAGACAGGGTCTCACTATGCAGTTCAGTCTGGCCTTGAGCTCACTTTGTAGCCCGGGCTGGTCTTGAACTTGCAACAATCTTCCTGCCTCAGCCTCCCAAGTGCTGGGATTACAGGTGTGCACCAGTATACCCAGCTTTTTTTTTTTTATATTGGCATTTAATTGTCCTTTCTTTTAATTGAACTGAGAGAACTTGGTAGTATAACTATCATAACTATCTTGTGCGTATATATATATATATGTATATATATATATATATATATATTTTAAAATTTTTTGCTTTTCCTTTCTTTTCTCCTTTCCCCCAACCCAGTTCCTCGTTCCTTTTGAACAGTTTCTTCCCATTTCACAATATCCTTGTACATTTTGGATCTTATCTTTCATGTTCCCACACTAGGGAGACAATACAACGGGTACACATGTTCATCTGGCTTATTTTGCTTATGTATATGGTTTCGAATTGCGTCCACTTACCTATGAAAGCCTGTAGTTTATCTTTATTTATGGATGAGTAGTAGTCCATTGTATAAAAAGACTACATGTTTTTATTTGTTCCTCAGTTGATGCGCAGTTGGATCTAGCTTTTATTTTTTACAAACTGTGCTGCTATAAACACACAGGAGTGTATATCACTGCAATACAACGTTTTTAGTTCTTCTGGGAAGATACACAGGAGAAGAGCTGAGAGGAATGGACCTCCAATCTTAGGTTTTGGAGGAATCTCCACACTGATTTCTACAGTGATTGTACCAGTCTATACTCCCACCAACAGTGGACAAGGGTTCCTTTTTTGCCACAACCCCTCCAGCATTTTTTTTTGGTTGATTTCTTGATAATAGCCATTCTTGCTGGGATGAGATGGAATCTTAGTGTTTTTTAATTTGTATCTCTTGAATGACCAGCGATGTTGAACATTTTTTCATATATTTATTTGCTTTTTTAATTTATTCATCTGAGAAGTGCTGTATTCATCCCAGATGCACATTTTTAAACTTTAGTAATTTTTAAAAATTTATTTTAAAAATACAAGAAGGAAAACATATTAACAGACATAATTTACAAAATAGCGTAAGAACAATACAAGCAATACAGAATTACAGACAAAAGTAGTAGGAAATTAACAATGGTTGTTGTATTACGTATTGATATTTTCAAAGTGTTTTTTCAGGAGAACAAATAGAGACATGCAAGATTGATCAAATAATTAATCATTAACTGTTCCTTTCAGTAAAGCGATAGAAGTCAGTAGTTTAACTATGTTAGCTATCCTGTATACACATACATACATAATTTCCCTTTATACATACATAATTTCCCTTTTTTTCCTTTCTCTTTTCACTCACCCCAGTTGCTCTTTACTTTTGAGGAAGTTTCTTTCATTTCACAGTGTCTGCCCTACTTCTTAATTTTCATTCACTCTTTCAGGTTCTTATACTAGTGAGACAATACATTGCTTACACATGGAGGTCTTGTTTATTTCACTTATGAGTGTGGTCTCTAGTTGTGATCATTTTTCTGTAAAAGCCTTGAGTTTATCTTTCTTTATAGCTCAGTAATATTCCATTATAGAGAAGAACCACAATTTTTTAAATCCATTCCTCATTTGGATGGACACTTGTGTAGCTTCCACAATTTGGCAATTACAAATTGCACTGCTATAAACATGGATGCACATATATTGCTGTGATATGATGTTTTCAGATCTTCTGAGAAAATACCCAGAAGGGGAATTGCTGGGTTGAATAGGACCTCTAGACCTAGTTTGCTGAGGAATCTCCAAACTGATTTCCTCAGTGGCTTCACCAACCTGCGTTCCCACCAGCAGTGCAGAACAGTTCCTATTTCTCCACAGCCTCACCAGCATTTGTTATTGGTTGATTTCTTAATGCTAGCCATTCTTACTGGGGTGAGGTGAAATCTCAGTGTTGTTTTAATTTGCATTTCTCAAATGACTAATGATGTTGAACATTTTTCTCATGTATTTATTTGTCATTTGTATTTCTTTATCTGAGAAGTGTGTGGTCACCTCAGATACCCATTTTTGGATTGGGTCTTTGAATTTGGGGAGGCTGATGTTTTAAAATTCTTTATATGTTCTAGATAGAAGACCTTTGTCCAAGGGACACTTAGCTAAAAACTTTTCCCAGTTTGTGGGTTTTCTTTTTACTCTGCTGGTAATTTCTTTAGATGTGCAGAAACTTTACACTAGGATGAGATCCCAGTTATTGATTCTTTGAAGTATTTCCCATGTGGTTTGGTTTTTATTCATGAACTGTCTGTCTACCCCTATGTCCTCAAGATTTTTACCTACTTACTCTTCCAATAGATTTAGTGTTCTGTTTTTTAATTTAATTTTATTTTTAAAACAAAAGAACCCAGAATAACACAGAAACAATACAGAAAATACCAAGTTATAGAGAAGATAGTAGGGAATTGGCACCGGAAGCTGTATAACAATGTTATCTTCATATTTGTTATAACAAAATCAATAAAGGAAATACCGAATTACAGAGGAGACAGTAGGGAACCACCCCTGGATGCTGTATTACATAGTGCTGTCTTTGCATTTGTTAACACAAAAACAATAAAAGAAATACCAAATTACAGAGAAAATAGTAGGGGTTACCACTGGATGTTGTATTACATGTTATCTTCCTCTTTGTTGCTCAGTTGTGTGGATGATGGCTTGTTCAATCAATCAGTTTTCTCCACTTCACCTCCGTTGTTCTACCACTCTATCAGTGGTCTGCGCACTGGTAATAACTGCACTTTTGGTTTATTTACTCCCTCATGCTCTTACTTTGGGCAGAGACTTGGCTGCTTCTAAATATGCTGTATATTACATGAGTGTACACTAATTGCTATGGCAGGAGGTGGAGAAGCACCCTTCGGCAAGCCCTCACAGCCGACAGAGTGTCCAGTCAAGTAGACGGGGTTACACAGTGAACTGCCGGACTCTGTCAGCGCATCCGCATCTATAGGCTCCAGCGAGTCTTCAGGCACTTCTTGGGGGCCAGACAAAGTGCCTGGCATGTCCCTGGGGCTGGGCAGAGCTCTGGAGGTGGGATAGAGGCCTGGCATGCCTCAGGGGCTAGGCAGAGCACCTGGCATTCCCTGGAGGCTGGGCAGAGTGCCTGGCATGCCCTGGGGTCCGAGTGGTGCTCCAGGGGTGGGGAGGAGCACCTGGCACACCCCAGGGGCAGGGTGGAGCACCTGGCACACCCTGGGGACTGGGCAGAGCACCTAGCATGCCATGCCCCCCCCCCCCCCCCCCGCAGAGTGCCTGGCAAGCCCCGGGGGCTGGGTGGAGCTCTGGGGACAAGGTGGAGTGCCTGGAATACCCTGGGGGCCAGGCGGAGCTCCTGGGGTGGGCAGAGCCCTTGGCAAGCCAGGGGGCTGCTGGGCGGAGTAAAATTTATTTAGTTATTTGTTTCTTTCTAATGAATTGACCATTACATTTCTAAAGTTCTGAAATGGCCAACAGACCATAGAAAGATACTACTTTAGGCTCCTGCTTGAAAGCAACAGCTTTAGAAAACTGCTGGTCTTGATTCAGGGCCATTAGTGTTTCTGTTTTAATATTGAGATCTGTGATCCATTTTGACTTGAGTTTGGTGCATGGTGATAGACTTGGGTCTATTTTCAATCTTTGGCAGGTAGCAAGCCAATTTTTCCAGCACCATTTATTAAAGAGGCTATCTTTCTTCCAGTGAGTTTGTTTGGCCCTTTTGTCAAAGATTAGGTGGCTTGTGGTTGTGGCTGTGGCTGCATCTTCCAGTCTGTTCCGTTGATCCTCTGGTCTGTTTTTTAGACAGTACCAGGTTGATTTTACTACAGTAGCTTTGTAGTATAATTTCAGGTCAGACATTGTAATTCCACCTGACTTGTTTTTGTTGCCCAAGATTGCTTTTACTGTTGTGGTCTCTTGTGGTTCCAGATGAATTTAAGGAATGTTTTCTCTAGATCTGTGAGGTATGCTAATGGTATTTTGATGGGAATTGCATTCAATCTGTACAACAGTTTTTTCATATGGCCATTTTCACAATGTTGGTTCTTCCTATCCATGAGCAAGGAATGTTTTTCCATTTACTGAAATCCTCTTTGATCACTTTTTTCAGAGTACTGTAGTTTTCATGGAATAGATCTTTTACTTCTTTCATTAGATTGATTCCTAAATATTTCAATTTCTTGGATGCTACTGTGAAAGGAATGGTTTCCTTAATTTCTCTCTCAGTCTGTTTGTTTGTGTATAGGAATGCTATCAATTTTTGGGCATTCACTTTCTATCCACCTACACTGCTGAATATGTTGATTAATTCAAGGAGTTTTTTGGGGCTGCGGATTTAGCTCAGTGGCACAAGTGCCTGCCTGGCAAGTGCAAGGTCCTGAGTTTGATTCCTAGTACCAAAAAAAAAAAAAAAAAAAAAAAAAGCAAACTGAAACTAATTCAAGGAGTTTTCTTGTGGAGTTTTTGGTGTCTTCCATGTAGAGTATCTTGTCATCTGCAAATAGTGATAATTTTGCTTCTTCCTTTCCTGTCTTTATTCCTTTTATTTCTCTCTCTTATCTAATTGCTCTGGATAATGCTTCCAGAAATATATTGAATAGGAGCGGTGACAGTGGACATACTTGTCTTGTTCCTGACTTTAAAGTGAAAGCTTTCAGTTTCTGTCCATTTAGTATGATGTTGGCTGTTGGTTTGTCATAGATGGCTTTGATCAGATTGAGGTAAAGACTGTCTATTCCTATTTTCTGTAAGGTTTTTATCATGAATGCATGTTGGACTTCGTTGAAAGCTTTTTCTGCATCTATTGAGATGATCATGTGGTTTTGGTCTTTAGCTCTATTGATATGGTGTATAACATTAATTGATTTGCAAATATTGAACCATCCCTGCATTCCTGGAATGAATCCAGCTTGGTTGTGGTGTATGATTTTCTTGATGATTTGCTGCATTCTATTTGGTAGCATTTTATTGAGTATCTTTGCATCTATATGCATTAGGGAGATTGGTCTCTAGTTCTCTTTCTTGGTTGGGTCTTTCTCTGGTTTTGGTAGCAGCATAATATTTGCATCCAGAAATGAGCTAGGGAGAATTTCTTCCTTTTCAATTTCATTGAAGAGTTTGAGAGTGTTAGTATTAAATCTTCTCCCAATTTCTTATAAAATTCTGCTGTGAATCCATCAGGGCCTGGACTTTTCTTTGCTGATAAGTTTTTAATCATGTTTTCAATATCATTGATACTGGATTGTTCAGGATTTTTATATCTTCTTGATTCAACTTTGGTAATTCATACATTTGTGGAATCTGTCCATTTCTTCTGAGTTTTCTGTCCTGTCAGAGTAAAGATTTTCAAAGTAGGTATTAAAGATCTTTTGGATTTCTGTAGGACCTGTAGTGATTTCATCCTTTTCATTTCTTATTGCATGAATTTGAGTTTTTTCCTTTCTTTTTTTTGATAAGGTTGGGTAGGGGTTTATCAATTTTATTTATTCTTTCAAAGAACCAGCTCTTTGATTCATTTATTTTTTGTAGTGTTTTCTTTGTCTCAATTGCATTAATTTCTGCCCTGATCTTTATAATCTCCTCCCTTCTTTTGACTTTGGGCTTGACTTGTTCTTCTTTTTCTAAAAGTTTGAAGTGCAACATTAGACCATTTATTTGTTCTCTTTCTGTTTTCCTTATGTGTGAGTTCACTGCTATAAATTTCTCTCTGAGGACTACTTTCACTGCATCCCATAGATTCCGGTAAGTTGTATGTATACTTTCATTTGTTTTTAGGTATTTTTAAATTTCTTCTTTAATTTTTTCTGTGATCCATTGTTGTTCAGGAGGTTGTTGTTTAATTTCCAAGTGTTTATGGAGTTTTTGGAGTTCCTTTTGTCATTAATTTCCAATGTCATTGCACTGTGTCAAATAATATGCACAGGATAATTTCAATTGTTTTGCATTTAGGTAGGTATGCTCTATGGGCTAGAATGTGGTCTATTTTAGAGAAAGTCCCATGTGCAGCCGAGAAGAATGTGTATTCTGATGTTGTGGGGTGGAGCACTCTGTACACATCTACTAAGTCCCTTTGTTCACAGATTTGTTTCAGATCTGTTATTTCTTTGCTGATTTTTTTTTGTCCAGTTGACCTATCTCTTTGTGTCAAATGGGTGTTGAGGTCCCCTAATACAATGGTGTTATTAATTATTTGGTGTTTCATGTGTGTTAAGATTTGTCTTATACAGTTTGGGGCACCAATATTTGGTGCATACATTTTTGTGATTGTTATCTCTTCCTCTGGCAGTTTTTCCCTAGCAAGTATGTATTGCCTTCTTTATTTTTCGATTGTTCTTGGTTTGAAGTTTACATTGTCTGAAAACTTAATAGCTACACCTCCTTTTTCTGGGTTCCTGTTGCATGGAAAATCGTTGTCCATCCTTTTACTTTCAGTGTATGGATTTACTTTAGAGCAAAATGTGTTTCCTGTATACAGTATATCATTGGATTTTGTTTCTTAAGCCGCTCTGCTAGTCTGTTTCTTTTGACTGGTGAACTGAGGCCATTTACTTTAACAGTTATAACTGATATACAGTGGCTTATCATTGAAATGTTATTTACTTGCTATTGGTTTCCTGCTTTTTCTACCTGTTTAATTGCTTGCCCTGCTTGAGGGTTTCTTTGTTTTGTTGCTCTTGAAATTATGGTCATTTTCTCCTCTGTCTAGAATGTCTTTTAGTACTTTTTGTAAGGATGGTTGGGCACTCATGAAGTTCTTCAGTTGCTTTTTGTCATGGAAATATTTTATTTCTCTGTTAAACTTGAAGGATAGTCTGGCAGGATACATAAATTTTGGCTGGAAGCTGTATTATCTTAGGACCTGTAATACTTCGCTCCAGGCTCTTCTCATTTGTATGGTTTGTGTTGAGAAGTCTGCCATGACTCTGATGGGCTTTCCTTTATAGTTGATCTGTTTCTTTTCTCTAGCAGCTTTTAATATTCTGTTCTTTTGCTGGAGATTTGGGATCTTCATTATTATATGTCTGGGTGTACTTTTATTGTGGTTATGACTAGTAGGAATTCTATATGCCTCATTTACATGTATCTCAGTTCCTGTTTCCAATCTTGGGAAATTTTCTGCTATTATTTCTGCAAATATTCTTTTCATGTCATTTGTTCTCCTCCTGCTGTTTCATTAACTCCTATTAGTCTGACAGTATTTCTCTTTGCCCTGTCTTGCAGCTGTTGAATTGATTTTTCCTGGATCCTTGTTGATTTTGAGATCCTTCCTTTCATGATCACTAGCTGCCATTTTGTCTTCAAGATCAGAAATTCTATCTTCGGCTTCATTCAAGCAGTTCTGCAAGCTTTCAATGAAAGTTTTGATTGCCTGGAAATCTCTTTGAGTCTGTTTCATGCATTCCAATTCATTCCTATATTGCTTATGTAATGTTTCCATCCATTACCTATGTTCATCTATTTTTTAATCTATTTCCTCTCTAGATGTGCTGAGCAATTCTTTCATTATTATTGTCATTTCATTTTTTCCTGAGAGATTATTTCTGATCTGATCTCTTCTATGGCCTGATGGAGTTGTTTCTTTACTTCTATTACAATCATTTCAGCAATGTCAGGTGTGTGTTTACCAACTTCTCCTATGTTGGTGTCTCCTGGACTTGTTCTGAGTGGGGTAGAGTTCTGAGATTGAGTTTTAGTCCTTTGCCTCGTCATGTTTGATGTTGCAGGCAGAATGCTCAGTCACTCTCTTCTCTGGCAGCTCAGCAAAGCTTGCTTGTGGCCCTAGTTTTCCTGATGTTCAGGCCTGCCCCTCAGTGTCCCCTGAGATGTGCTGCCTAGTCTGGGGTCTTGCAGTAGATGGTGAAGTGTACCTAGTTCTCCCAGGTCTCATATGTGAACTGTGATGTCAGTTGATGGCAGACTATCTGATCCAGTGCCCCCTTGCAGCTGAGGGCACACGTATGACTCAGAAGCAGACTGCACTGGTGGCACAATCATGGGTCAATCATCCTGTGACGCCAAGTAGTTCAGGGCATAGGCAGAACCCAGACATGAATTGCATGGTCAACAATTTGTGAAGCACCCGATTCCATGTTTCCAGGCAGCTCTCAGCATGCACAGGAGCCTGATGTGGGCTGTGCTAGTGGTTATCAGAGGCCACCTGTGTCTGTGACCTCCAGAAGGTCAGGGCACAAGTAAAGCCCAGACACAAACCGAGGTGATAGCAGTTCATGCACTCCCTGCTCTGGTACCTCTGGCGGCCCAAGGCAAGTGCAGGGAAGGCCCAAATGTGAACCCCGGTGTTAGCACCTCCTGGGCTTTCTTAGTAAGGACCTCCTGTCTGCACTGGGAAAATGGAGGGCAGAGACTAAGACCTCCAGATGCCCGTTTTTGGATTGGTTTTTTAATTTGGGAAGTCTGATTTTTTTGAGTTCTTAATAGGTTCTTCACATTATCCTTTGTCTGAGGAACGGCCAGCAAACAGTTTTTCCTACATTGTGGGTTGTCTCTTCACTCTGCTGGTGGTTTTTCTTGCTGTGCAAAAGCTTTTTAATACGATGAGATCCCACTTACTAAGTTTTTGTGATAGTTCCTGTGTGATCAAGGTTTTATTCATAAAATCTTTGTCTACACCAATATGTTCAAGAGTTTTACCTATTCTATCTTCAAGCAGATTTAATGTTTCTTTTTTAGTATTTAGATCCATTTCAAATTTGGTCCATTTCAAATTTAGTTTAGTGCATGGTGAAAGATATGGGTCTAATTTTAATCTTTAGCACATGGAAAGTCAGTTTTTACAGCACTATTTATCGAAGAGGCTGTTTTTCATCCAATGAATGTGCTTGGCACCTTTGTCAGAGATATGATGCTTGAGTATGTGTGCAGTTGTTTCTACATCATCTAGTCTGTTCCATCGATGTTTGGGTCTGGGTTTTTTTTTTTTTTTTTTTTTTTTTTTTTTTTTTTTTTTTTTTTTTTTTTTTTTTTTTTTTTTTTTTTTTTTTTTTTTTTTTTTTTTTTTTTTTTTTTTTTTTTTTTTTTTTTTTTTTTTTTTTTTTTGCTAGTATCATTCTATTTTTATTACAGTAGCTTCATGGTATAATCTCAAGTCAGGGATTGCGATGCTCCCTGCCTTGCCCTTGTTGCCCAGAATTGGTTTTGCTATTCTAGTCTAGGTCTTTTCTGGTTTGAAATGAATTTTAGAATTTATTTCTCTAATTGTGTGAGATATGCCATTGGAATTTTGACTGGAATTGCATTGAATCTGTATAACACTTTTGGAAGTATGGCCGTATTCACTATATCGGTTCTTCCTACCCCAGAGCAAATGATATTGTTTCACTTTCTGATATCCTCTTGTTTCCTTTTTCAGAGTACTGTAGTTTTTAATGTAGAGGTCCTTTATTTTTTGTTAGATTGATTCCTTGGTATTTCATTTTTTGGATGCTATTGTGAAAGGTGTTGTTTCTCTAACTTCTCTCTCAGTGAGTTTTTTTCTTTTAATTTTATTTTAAAGAGAATAAAAAAGAACAATAGCAAAATAACAACAACATAGTCAAAAACAAAACAAAGCAAAAAGTATTAAAGTGATTCAAAGTTTCAAAGAAAAAATGTCTAAGAATTAGCAGTAATAGTTATATTACGTATTGTTATCTTCAGTGAAGTTGCTCAGATTACCAGATGTACGAATGCAAGTTTGATCAAACCAATAAAGAGAATGAAAAAAGACATTAGAAATGATTGGGGCTGGGGATATAGCTCAGTGGAATAAGCGCTTGCCTAGCAAGCGCAGGGTCCTGAGTTCGATCCCCAGTACCGCAAAAAAAAAAAAAAAAAAAAAAAAAAAGAAATGATACAGAATTTCACTAGACAAGATGATAGGAATTCACCAATGGTTGTTATATTGCATATTGTTGTCTTCAAATTAGTTGTTCAGATTACCATATATAGGCATGTGAAATTGGTCAAAAAATTAAGCATTAACTGTTCCTTTCAATAAACCATTAGACATTAGTAGTACAGTTATCCCAGATATCTATGTATTTTTTCCTTCCTTCTTTCCTTTTTCTCCTTTCCCTCATCCCAGTTGTTTCTTCTTTTGAGCAATTTATTTCCCTTTCATAATAGCTATTGTATGATTTGCATTTACTCTTTCAGATTCTTACACTAGGGAGACAATATAATGTTTACACATATGGGTCTGATTTATTTCACTTACGAGTATGGTCTCTGTTTGCATCCATTTACCTATGAAGACCTCAAGTTTATCTTTTGTTATAGGTGAGTAATACTCCATTGTATAAAAATATCACATCTTTTTTATCCATTGCTCAACTGATGGGCATTTGGGTTGCTTCTAAATTTAGCTATGACAAATTGTGCTGCTATAAACATGGGTGCATATATATTGCTCTGGTACGATGTTTTTAATTCTTCTGGGAAAATATCCAGAAGGAGAATAGCAGGGTTAAGTAGGACTTCTAATCCTAGTATTGTGAGGAATCTCCGCACTGATTTCCACAGTGGTTTCACCAGTCTACACTCCCACCAACAGTGGACAAGGGTTCCTTTTCCCCCCTAGCCCCTCCAGCATTTGGTTTTGGTTGATTTCTTAACAATAGCTATTCTTTCTGGGATGAGATGGAATCTCAGTGTTGTTTTAATTTGCATTTCTCAAATGATCAATGATGTTGAACATTTTTTCATGTATTTATTTGCCATTTGTATTTTTTCATCTGAGAAGTGTGTATTCTTCTAAGATGCCCATTTTTTTTGTGATTCTGCATATAAGCAAAGTTTGCTTAAAAGTCTTTTCTTTTTTATTTTTATTTATTTTTAATTTTTTATTTTAGAAACATAAAATTACAAAAACATATTGACAAACAGACACCAATTATCATAAAAAATAGTACAATCACAACTAATCTATAGACAAGGTGATATGGTCTCAACAGTGGTTATTGCTTTATCCATTGATATCTTCGAATTGTAAATGTATGAACCCATATACAGACATGCAAATTTAGTCAGACAGTTAATCCTCTCAACAACAGAAAAAACAC
>PVLD010030757.1:0-16491 GCA_004027595.1 Dinomys branickii
CCCTACTATCTTATCCATAATTTGGTATTTCCTTTAATGTTTTTGTGTTAACTAATGTGAAGATAACTATGTAATACAACATCCAGTTCTAATTCCCTACTATATTCTGTATAACTTTGTATTTTCTGTATTGTTTATGGCTTTTCTGGTTCATATGTCTCCATTCTTTTGTCTTTAAAATAAAATTTAAAAAAAAAAAAAAAGAGTCCTAAACCCTTCCTTCTTTAACTCTGATCCAGCCCAGCCTTCTGGGGGTATAGAATGCCTCATCTTCGATGGACAGGCCTAGGTCAAATCTGGAACTGAGAATACTAGATTTGGGAGGAAACGTGGGCCTTATGGTCACTGAATTCAGTCACTAGTTTTATAGTTGGATCACAAGTCCTCCAGAAGCACTGACTCACCCAAGTCTCATAAAAGCAGATGGTAGGCTGTATTAGTGCTTACAAGGGCTTGCAGGGCTGGGGTAAAGCTCCTCAAAAGACCACATGCTCGGAATCAGGTTTAATGCAGGACACAGAAATTTACAAGATTGGCCTGCAATAGCTACTCACATAGTCAATTGTAAAAGAGTGAAAAAGACTGGTGCAAGTACTAAAGACCGAAGGATCCAGCCAAAGGGCTGCAGCCCATGGCAATGTCCCCTATGTGTCCAAATCAGGAGGCTGAAGGACCTATCATGAGACCATGGAGAGGTCTGCACCAGGAGGTCGAGGGGTCAGCTCTAGAAGCTAATGAGTCTACACCCACAGGCTGAAGGCCCAGTGCTAGAAGCTGAAGAATCTGCACCAAAAGCCAGGAGATGACACTCAAGGGGAAGGCGAAGGAGAAGACCAGAGCTCCTCCAAAGAGAATAGCCGAAGGTCCTCCAAGGAAAATCAGCTGGAATTCTTCCCTCCAGTTCTCCTTTTTATATCTTCAGGTAGCAATCCACCTTAAAGTGGGTCTTCCACATCCAGAGCCATGCTGACTGAATTCATCTGGGCGTTCCCACTCAAGCTGCCAATCAATTAACCTTCACATAGGCAGAGGACCCTCTACATGATTCTATGTATGGTCCGCGGTGAGGGGTTGTTGTACAAAGCCCACTGAACCCTTTCAGCTTTTCAGGGCCTCCCACCCATCACTCCCATGACTGCCTCTCTCTTTAGGCTGTAGTATTGGGGGTGTGGAGGTCACATCCAAGAGGCTAGAGAGCCATCTGTGGAGAAACCATCTGCACCCTGGTTCATCTCCCCACCCTGGCAAAGAATGCAAGGGGTGAGGTGAGGCTGACTCAAAATGGAAGTTCCCTCCAGCACAGAATGAAGACCTCAGAAATCCAAAGTACTGCCGTGTGAGGTAGAGGCTTCACTTATAACCCTGGGGAGGGGGCACTGCCCCACATCGAACTGTAGAGCAGGGAGAAGCTTGAGTTTGGGTTTCTCAGCCTGGGGTCTTTGCCTTGCTCATACTTTTAGGGGCCCTGTGATCCCTAAAATAGCCATTTCTCTGACTGGTATAATTTAGGCCTATCAGGATCTTAGCCTTTGTTTCTGGGGTGAGCTAGGTTCAAGGGATCTAGGGTTACCTAACAAATGCATGTAGGAGTCCCACAAAGAGCAGTTTCCCTAAGTACATCATGCAACATACATGGTCACCCTTATCACGGCCACCACCATGTTAGCAACCCAGGTCATGCCATGTGCTTTTGTCTACAAACCTCAGTTTCCCAGTCATCAAAATGGGGTGGGGGACATTCTCTGCCTTACCACTTCCTGGGTTAGGAGAGACTTCTTGAGCAACACCTGCCACTCTTTGAACACCATCTTCAGAAACTCATGACACCTGATCTCAAGTAGAGAAGGCAAGAGATAGAGAGATCAGGGAAGCCAGGCCAGTGGGTAGAGCCTGTTTGGTTCTGTTTTCTCACTTTTTGTTAAAATTCAGCATGCCTATAGAAAAAGGCACTTTTTAAGTGTACAGCCTAATAAAAAGCCTAAAAAGCAAACCATCTGTGTAACCAATATTTAGATCAAGGAACCAAGCCTCCCCAGATCCTCTGAAGCTTCTCCTGGGCTCCTTTCCAGTCATTGCCGCCCAAATCCACTATGTAGACTTCAAACCCCATAGATTGACTCTGCCTCCTTTTACACTTATTATAAGTGGAAGTTTACAATGGTACTTCTTTTGTGTCTGCCTTCTTTTGTAGTTGTGCTTCTGTGATTCACTCATAATGCTGTGTGTCACTGCAGAGGGGCCCCTCTCATTGTTATGTAGCATTCTGTGGTGTGAATACACCATAATTTATTTATCCATTCGACTATTGATGGGCATCTGGGTAGCTTCCAGTTTGGAGCGATTACAGATACTGTTAAAATAGCCTGTTTTTAAGATTTTAAACAACCACTTTAGAAGACATATGCTTAAAAATGGCCAGGCAGAAAATAATTATGCATTTAATCCCTCATTTCATAAACATCTATTAAGCACCCAGTGCATCCTGGAATGATCTTCTTCCTTTCTTTCCTAAATTTGGCCTCCATAGTCTAGGTGACATCCCATTTCTTTTAGAAAATATTTTATCATTGCTTCCAACCCCCAGGGATGGCTCTTCTCCTCTGAGGACCCCGGCCATGTCTTGCCAAGGACAGGAGACAGATACCAAGCCCACACTGCTGGTTTTGCCCTGCTCCTTCTCTGTGCTTATTTTCAGGTAGGTGCTCCTGGAGAATGGGTGATAGGTCTCATGTTTCTCTCCCTTCCACAGTGGCATGCACAGCATTAGGCACATTATAAAGCTCAGCTCAAACCCCCTATGTTTAAAGGTAGGGCTGTAGAAGGTGACTGGATCATGGGAGCAATATGCTGATCAGTGGGAAAATCCACTCATGTGTTACTAGCTGAATGTACCTTTAGGAATTAAAGCCTGGTCAGAAGAGACAGGTCACTGGCGGTGTGACCTGGAAGAACATATCTCCCACCCTGACTTCTCTCTCTGCTTCCTGGCCCACACAACAGGCCTCCCCCTTACACCCTTTTTGCATTTAAACCTGGTAACTTTGGACTGACACTTCTGAAACTGAGCCAAAATAAACCTCTCCTCCTTTAAACTATGAGCATCAGTATTATGTCTCAAGCATGAGAAAGTGTCTAAGACAGCAGGAAAATTGTCTCTACCCACACTCCAAAGATACTGTCTGTGCAAAACATGGCAAAGACTGAAGCTGAACATGAGGAAAGCTCATGCACAGGGTAGATGGGGAAGTGAATTGCATTAGCTCTGAAAGCTGAAATAGTGTGAGTGGCTGTGGTTTATCTTCACCTCAGTCTCCGTTCATTAATGCAAGTAATGATAAACAGTTTGGTGGATACCAAAGCCTTAGAAGGTGTAAATTTCAGCTCCATGGGTTGATAATCCGATTAGCTCCTCTCAAGGACCTACAGCAAAGTCGTACAATAAGGGCTAACAGTGAGACAAACTCCAGTGTCACCAGAATTTAAGACATGTTCAAGTTCCATTTTCATTTTCCCATAAGCTGCCACTAATCTCCAGATTCCACCTAGTACGATTGGCAAATATAATCTTTTAAAGCCAGATAGACTTGAGTTGAAATTCCAATGCCCTACTTATAGCTGTGGCTTTGAGGAAATTACTCAGTCTCTCTAAACCTGAATTTCTTTAATTAGTAATTGGTGATTACACTATTTCTTTATTTCAGATATAGTTTCAGTTCTAAAATGTTCATGTAATTATTTTTTTATGATTTCTTTTTTGCTGGAGTTAATTCTATCTTTACATTCATTATGAACATATTTTTCTTTACATTCTTAAGCATAGATACAAGGCCAGTTAATTCTACTAACAGAGTTGCTTTAGAACAGTCCCAATTGATTATTTCCTATGGGTCAATTTTTCCCATTTTTCCCTATGTCTAGTAATTTTAAATTACATTCTGGACATTGTAAATGATATGTCAGAGAGACTTTGGATTCTGTATGCTACAGTAAAGAATAACAGTGTTTCTTTCAAAGGTTAACTTGACTGAGCTCTCCCTGAAAGCTCACCATTTCAGTGGATGGCACCTGAAGTTCAGTTTAGTCTCAGCTGGGCAACTTTGTCAGCTAGTTACTTAGCAGAGTTTGCACAGAGACTCTAAGGCTCTTCTTTCTGATTTTCTCCTTTCTAGAGTCCCCTTTACATTTTCTAAGTGCCATAACTTCCTTGAAATTTATTCTCTGGGTGATCAGAGTTGCTTATCTGGGATCTGAAGCAGAAACTCCTAGACTCCCTCTCCAAAGAGTGGTGTGGAAGGTTGTAACAGATAAGTCAGTACAGAACTAGTAGGAGACACTCAATAAAGTTGCCTCTCCATGCTGTCCTTTGAGGCCTCAGTTTCTATGCCTGAAATCACCCTTCTATAAGTTTGGAGAGATGTGTTGTTCTTGAAGCCCTTTGAATTACATCATAGTATTCCACCCTTACAAAAACCCCTCAGGGATTTTCAAAGTAGATATCATTTCCCCTCTCTATACCTGAGAAAACTAATGTTCCCAGAAGTGATAGGACTTGCCCAAGGCCACGTAGTTAATCTTCGGTGAAGTCAAGACCAGACCCTGTGCTTCCTAATGTCTCTCTTCTCTACCATCTGTTGGCATCGAGCATGAGCAAAGCCAATGTATTAGAAGCCCAGGCAGGCAGCAGGGAGGGTTTCCACTTCATAGTCTCTGTCCTTACTGCAGAGGAGCATGCCTAGAATATGCTTTTCTGGGCCTGTCCCTGCTCTAGATATGAAGGTCCTACAGCCTGCAGAGTCAAGCGCTGAGAGATCAGAACACACTGGCCAGTTTGTGCCAGGTGCACCTGAGGGCCCCTACACTTGTTATGAGCCCAGGCAGGAGCAGTGTGTTGTGACAACATTGCCATTGCCCCCCAGGATTTAGGTGCTTTGAGACATGATAAGTGGTTTCCCAACCTGGTAAGTGGGGGGAAATACCTACTCAGCCAGCTTTATAGGATAACAAGGATAGATAAGTACTTTGTAAATCCAACAGTGTGTGCCTGTGGGACAGAGCCATCATGACCTCAAGCCTCCAGCCTCTCAGAGCAACACAGGACTCCTCACTGACTGCAGCACAGTGAGAGGCATCTATACAAAGGCAACTTCAATAGCAAAGCTGGGAATCTGACCACACTGCCTTCCAATCTCTGCTGCTCCGCCTCCTAACGATGCACCTCAGGGTAAATTATTCCACTTCTCTGAAACCTCAGTTTCCTTATCTGAAAAAATGAGAATAATAATTATAATGGTAGGAAGAGTAAATAAATCATAAGGTTATTAGAGGATTAAGTGTGATTACATATGTTAAGTGCTTTGCACAGTGTCTGGCATATGGTAAGTATTCAATAAATAATAGCTAGTAATAAAGCTGGCAAATGGTACTTGTGGGTGCTCTTGTCAACAGAGGCTCTGAGCGGACTGCCTGCCACCATGGAAAGACTGGTCTCTTTTATGCCCAGTGTTGCCCAGGACCTGTTGTGCAACCTCTGACCCCAGGGAACTTGCTCCTGTCTCTGGACTTCAACTCCTCCTCTCAAACACCCAAGAGTCAGATTACAGCAGACCCTTCAGGTTGCACAGGTAACCACTGAGCTTATCTAGGTCCTTTTAGAGCAAGGAGGAGGTTCAGGGAGAAAGGAGGGATTGGTAAGCTCGGCTCCAGGCAGATGCCTGCAGGAGCAGGAAGGCGGCCAGACTGTGCTGAGCCCAGGAAATGTGGGCTGCAGGAGGGCCCAAGGGGGAATAGATTTTCCTCACAGAAGGGGGAAAGGGCACAACTGAAGGAACGCAGAGCCAACCCCAGCGAGGCTAAGGGACCGGAGGCTCCCAGAGTGGAAGCTGGGATTTCAGCCACAAATCAAACCTGCTCAGGCCTCCACCCACAGCCTCCTGCCCCCTCCTCTTCTGATGGGAACAGGTTTCAGTTCCATCCTGAAGTGAGCTCATTCCTGGGCCTGGCCCAGCAAGGCCTTGCCTAGCACTTCCCGTTCTTCTCTTACTCTCCACCTGCTCCAGCTAGTGGTGGTCAGCGGGCAGCTGGAACCTGGGTTTGCCCTTTGCAGCTTTGCAACCCGGGATGCATTCCTCTAACCCTTCCCGGACACTGACAGTGCTGCCACAGGTAGAGGGCTGAGCATGCTCATGTCTCTCATGCAGTTCTGCCTCTTGTCCAAGGACAGTGATTGGCATCTACTTTGGGCCAAACCCTGGCTAAAGCAGAGTTTTTCCAAGTTAATGGGGGACCTTGTCCAAATGCAGACACTGATGTGCTAGGTTTGGGTGAGGCCCGAAAATCTGTAATTTTAACAAGGTCTCGGGGCTGTTGCAGCTGGTGGGCTGTGGACCCCACACAGAGGCTAGGATGACCATTCTGAGCCAGATGTGCCCTGGCCCTCTTGGAGCTCAGAGTCTAGTGGGCAATGTGGAAGGAAGAACTTGTACACTCACGTGTTGCCAGTGTCACATTCATAAGAACAGTGGACCTGGGGGTTATGGAAGGAAAAGAGAAACAACTATACCCACCTTCCCAGGAAGGATGAGCTGTGGAGGAAGTAGCCAGGTCAAGGGAGAACGGTAGTGGGAGGGGAGATGGTGGGCCAAGACAGCATGTGGGAAGCCCTCGGGCCAGTGCTGGGCAGCCTGGAAGAGTTGGTCCAGCCAAACTGAGGAGCTATAGAGGAGCAGGGGGACAGAGAGTGCAAAGGCTCGCAGAAGCCGGATCGTGATGGACTCAGCCACACCTCTGATCTTGGTTGGGTAGGTGGCAGGGGCCTTGGAAGGACTGGAGCAAAGAAGTGATGTGGTCAGATTTGGGTGTCTGAAAAGCTTCCTCAAGCTGCTGTGAAGAGAGTGGCCCTCCACGCTTACTCCAGCTAGACTTCTGCAAGCAGAGATAAAGCATCCCACACATTCCCCCTTTTCTGCTTCCTGCTGTGCCCCAACGTCATCACGACTGCCACAGCTGCAACACATGCAGCAGCCCAGGGGCTGTGAGCTAGCAGCCAAGCACAGTCCGGGGGCCTCAAATGCTGCCCTCACCCTATCCAAGAATACAGGGCCCCAGAAGTCAGCTTAGACCTCAGAAAGAAAGATAGGAAGGGCCAGCGATTTCAGTCACACACTCCTATCTAGACCTTCAACACTCAAAAGTAAAACACAAAAATGTTCCTGACCTGGAGCTTCAGAGGGCCCCGTGAGCCTGCCACTCACTGAATGGAGGCAGCTGAGCTACACTGCAAGATGGAAGAAGGAACACAGTGGAGGGAAAGGGGCAAGGCTCCACCCACTGTAGACACTAGAACTTGAGCCACCAGGGAGACTTGAGACCCTTCTGGAAGGCCAGGCTGCTGCATGGTCACCCCCTTGGGTATCCAGAGCATCTGAGCCAGGAGGGGAGAAGCAGCTGCCCTTGAGATAAGATCCACTTCCAGAGTCCCCCTTCCTGCGTTGCCCTTGCCATGTGGGTTGGCAGTCAAGGGGGCTGTTGAGTCATGAACGTGATTTGTTATGTCTCCTATGTGACAAGGGAGTTGAGCTAAATGATGCCAATATGGATACGAACATCTCTGAAGTTCTGTGAACACTCAGACGCTGTGTGCTCTGTACCGTGGGGAAAACACATCTTTTATCCTTTGGCATACTTGTCTTGTCTTGACCTATGGCCAGTACCTATGAGTCTTGGGCTCTACCTGTGGATCTGTGGTCGCTTGTCTGGCACAGGAGGGGGTCCAGGCAATGAGGAGAGTAGCAAGAATAATATGTGTGAAATTAGATGGCTGCTTGATTTCCTGGTGCTGCCATTTACATGTCTCACCATGTGCAGTGAGGTCTCACCTCCTCCGAACCTCATTTTCTGTATCTCTGGCATGCAGATAAGACTTCTGTCTCCTTCAGTGGAGGCTGTGGGCACCAGCTGAGAACATGAGACACTCTGGCCAGACCTGAAAAAGAATCATCATTTCCCAAGTCCTCTGGTCTAGACACCTGGCAGCCCCAGTATGGGCATGTTGGTGCCCCTGGGCCAAGGCTGCCCCATGCCAAGGCCTAAATTCCGAATTTCTTTCCAATACACTCTACTAAGTAGAGGGAACAACACCGACTTCAAAGCCAAGAGCCCTCTCTTAGAGTCCCAGCTGTCATACTGACTAGGTGACCTTTGACAATTCACCCCTCCCCCACGCCTGTTAAGACTGGAAATACCGACTTAGGGGGCGCTTGTGAGTATTAAAGGAGGCATCGCTGGCAAAGTACTTGACACATGATAGACATGCAGCGAACTTCCACTTCTTCCCCAGGACATGCACGACACACACATAAAGCTGTGTTTTCTTCAGAAAGCATCACCCTGGCAGGAACTAAAACAGACCCAGACTCAAGGATGTGCTCACCCACTCCAACCTTGCTCACCTTTGGGTAAGGGTCCTTCTGCCTCACATCTGCCCTTCTCCTCTCACCCACATCCCCCTGGGTATCTAGTCGATCACCAGGTGTTGAGTGCCCCCCTAGTGTGAGCAAGGGAGAAGATGGGGGTGAGAGGGTGGATGTGGAAGGCATATTCCAAGCTGGCCATCTATATGGGCTGTGATTCAGACACACACAAGCTCAAGCCATGCAATGAAAGTCGTCAGAGGACCTGGCATCCCTATCAGGTACAGGCCTGCCGCAGAGGCAGGGAACTCTTTCTTTCTGAAGACCACAAGGGTTTGCAGAGGGTGTAAAATACACTGGGTAACATCAGTCCCAGGGTGAGAAGCCTCCTCATGGTCAGTGTCACTGAGGCTGGAGGAGACCCCATCCTGGCACTGGGGGACATGGCTCCAAGCAGAGCTGCTTTAGTTTGTTGGGAGCCCCTGGTTAGCTGTCCTTGCCTGCAGGTCTGAATGGCAAATAGGTATCAGGTTATTTCAGAGTTGTTTGACTAAAAGCCACCAGATCTGGGCTCAAGTCCCACTTCTGGTACATTGCTGGAAGCCCTTGAGCAGACTGAGCCACTTCTCTGACCTCTTCTCTTCCTCCTAGGCCTAATGGGCAAGGAATAAACACTCTGTCTGTGCCCCAGGACCACCGGGAGTATCAAGTGAAGGGACACTGGGACTCACACTGAACCTGGGAACATTTGTAACTGGAGTGGAGAAACTGGGTTGATCGTTCTCAGTGTGGCTGCAGGGCACCCTCTTTCCCGAGGAGACCAGAGGAAGGTAGACCCCACTGCTGGGGAGCTGGTGAACATCAAGGGGACACACAGTGACCTTCAAAAGGTAGACCCTCAAAACTCCACCCAGAAGGAACTAGATCTGTTTTCGTCCCCCCACCAGTCCCCAAATACTTCCCTTTCCACCTTAACCCCATTGTCCTGAACGTGCCCCCACTTCCAGTCCCTGGAGTACCCAGACAGGGTGGCCTGACTCAGTCCCCTGGGGACCCCACCAGGGGTGTTGGAGCTGACAGATGAGCGGACCTGACCTGCAGCCCCTGCCTCCTCCCCACAGCATCCTCCCTAAGTTGTCATGGGACACTCAACGTTTCCTTCCTGGTTGCTGGATAATTAATCGCCCTTGTCCTCAATTCCCTTCCTAATTATTCACTACGAGTCATTAGTGGATAATTGGACAGAATTACAGAAACTTGACAGCTCCGAGCTGGCCTCCGAGGCCCTTCCTAGAGGCTTAGCAGCCTCCTATCCTGTTACTCCCAGCCAAGGTGTCTGTCAGGTTTCCTCCTCCTCATAGTCACAGTTGACAGCTGGCTCTGTCCCTCACCTCTTCCTACAGGATGGAGCAGGGATGGGATGTTAGCCAGCCTGGCCCTTCATACTTTGCCCTTTCCCTGGCAAATACTAAGTGCTCAATAAACATTTGCTCAGTGAATGAACAAATGATGGCATTTCACAGATAAATGTATCTGATTTCACTCCACAGCTTTCATTTATGATGTTTTCTGGCATTTATGATGGCAGTGGTAGTCAAAATACTTCACAACCAATGCTCAGGGTCCCTGAGGCAAGAGCTGAAGGTAGGAATCCTTGGCAGCAGGTATTGTTTCCAGAACTCCGGAAAGTTACACTTCAGCAGCAGAGGTGGAAGAGCCCCAGTATTTCAACCCCATTCTGGTACATCAAGCTGAATAAAGGGGTGAGTCAATCTGCTTCAGTATGTCCAGGTCACTCTGGATCTAGCCTCCACCTGCCCTGCCCTCTCCTCCTGTTCTGCTCTCCACTCTTCTGCAATGGGGTTGGGAGGGTTATCTCCTGAGGAACACACTGGGCAATGGCCCTGGGGCCAGTAGGAAGATGAGAGTTCTACCTATGCAAGTTGCAGGCAGGGCTTGGGCAGCTTCCCCAGGAGGAAGGGGCAGGAGGTTCCACCAGCAGTGACACCAGGCCTTTGATATGGGTCCCAGATGGCTCAGCCACTGAATATACTGGGCTCTGCATCAGAACGCACAGGGGCGGCTGGTGGAATCAACACGATAACCCTCTAGCCCTTCTGGAAGATAGTCCCACCCTGACCCCTGAGCTATTGTATATCCTTGAACTAGTTATTTGTTCTTTAAGCTTTGGTTTTACCAAGCAGAAGATGGGCTCTCTACCCCATCTCTGGAAAAAAAAATCTATCAAGATCAATATGCCTGAAGCCAGGAAGACTGATCTTCTGACTTGGTCGCCCAGAGCAGGTACAAGTGCAGTGCCCTGTCAGAAGGGGCAATCTGGCATTGACGCTTAGCCCAGACCACTGCCAATGTTAATTTAGCTTTTTTGATGAGAATAGGTCACACACAGGGAGAAATATCTTTTCAGGCAATATGCTATTGACACTAGTCTTGGCACAGATGGTGCACTCTTCATCTTCCATGCTTTAAGGGTAGGGAAACCAAGAAGTTCTGTGAGATTTCACAATTTCACACTAGTCCCTGGGCCCTGGTCTGCCTGTTCCTCTGGAGATCCCGAAGCTAGTACCAAAGAGGGAGGGCTTTGCCGCTTCCCTGTCCTTTCTTCCTCCTGCGCCACCCCCGCATGTCTCAGTGGCTATCTACCGTTGGTATCTCTGCAGGGCCCTGGGAAACAGGGCACTTGTGATACAGGCTTCCTGGCAACAAAAGTGCGGTGAAAGTGGCCCTCCAACCTGGGGCTCCTGCTAGGGCCCATCCAGCTGATTTAGGGGATGGACCATTTTGTGGAGCTTAGAACCAGGGGCCTGAGGTGTCAGGAGGTGAGCAGAGGTAACAGCAAGTGTGAAACTTCAGAAACAAAAGTGGACATGCATGCTGGACCTTCTGAGTCTCCCTTACATTTCTTGGGCCCTGAATGAGCACACATGGGACCAAGTGACAAGTGCTTGGAGAGATCTGGACAAGCAGCAAGGAACTGATCCCACCACAGGCAGAATAGCCCTCTCTGAGAAGGTCAGCAGAGCCCAGCAGGGCTGCTGATGCAGGTAAGCTACACCTCTTCCTGACGCTGGGCCACAAGGCAAGATCAGGGCTGAGAGGCATGAGTGAGGCGGACCAAACCTTTGAAAGCTCTTTGCATTCCCTGACATGGAATGAGACTGCTCTGGAGCCTGAGGCTGAGTGGAACCTCCAGGAAGATGGGTTAGGGAAAGTGGGGGTGTCACTTCGTGGACATAATTGTCAAGATACATTCTCATTTTTAAAATCCAACATGCTGAGTGAAGTAGCATGCCTGTAGTCCTGCCTACTGGAAAGGCTGAGGCAGAAGGATTATGAGAGTTAGAGGCCAGTCTGAGCAATTTAGCAAGACCCTGTCTTAAAAATTGAAAACATAAAGTGTTGGGTATATAGCCCAATGATAGAGTGCCTCCGAAACATGCCACGAAAACAGTAAGAGGAAGGTGAAAACGGAGTGGAGAGAGAGGAAGGCGGAAGAAGGGGAGGGAGAGAGGACAGTGGGAATGGGGAATGAATGAAAGGATGGAAGGAAGGAAGGAAGGAAGGAAGGAAGGAAGGAAGGAAGGAAGGAAGGAAGGAAGAAGAAAGATCACATCTTCACCACCTAGGGCCACTCATAGGAGCTGTGACTTGGAGAATGCCAAGGAGGCCCTGTCACCTGCTGCCTTGTCACACTACCAGAATTACATTCTCCTCCTCGGAAAGGCTCTTCCCCTTTGAAGGTGTCCCTCCTCCAGAGAGCTGCCTCTCACCCTGACCATGATCAGAGTAGCCCAGCTGCACCCCTGTGGACAAAGCCCCAGGGACACTGAGCTGGGGCTAGAGCTGTGGTGGGAAGGGGACAAAGGGCTTGTCTGAAAGGAATAGAGAGGACCGGGGCTGCTCAAGGCTTTGCTTGCTCCTCCCAGCAACTCTGCACACTAGGAATTATTGTTTACAGTCAAGAAAAATGAAGCGCAGAAAGGTGAACAGGTTTCCAAAGCACATTAATGAAGATCGCGTTGTCTTTTTCATGTGAGATATCACCTAAGAGATTTCTGGTTTTGATTTCTCACAAGGCAATCAGTTTACACAGACCCACTATAGAGGGTTTATTTTCCTTTAGATCTTTTCTAGTCTTGCCCATATCTAATTGTACAAGAAGTTTTTAGCAATCTTTCCAAAGCATAAATTAATTACCATAGAAACATAACATTTCTGCACTCACTTAATTGGCGTATGTTATATTCAATTAAATTACCTATTTACAGTGACAAATGCATCAGATATGAACAGGCTTGGAACATGCATGCACACAACATGAGCAAAGAAGAAAGGACCATCTGGTAACCCAGCAATCCGATGCTAGGGGTATAGTGGGGCGTTTGACTGAAGAAGGACAAAGGTTAGTTGATCTGGTCTGTCAGATAACTAAGGTGAATAAAGAAAGTCTCTTGGTGGACAAATCTGAGTCCTGGCCTGTCTGACTCCAAAGTTCTGTTCTTGTCACCATACTATACAGCCCCATATTGCCAGCTGCATGCTTTTGCCAGCCCTCTATGGATCTGGACCCTTAGCAGTGGCTTTTAAATTCTAGGTAAATGATTTCCCTCAGCCCTTGGCTTCCCCTGTCTTTACACTACCATCTTTCCAAATTCTTATCCCAAGAAAGAGATGACACTCCATGGGGACCATGGAGACCAGAGAGAGCTTTGGGCTGCTGGGAAGAGCTGCAGCTCCCTGACCAGCCCTTCCAAGCAGGGCTTCCCCTCCTGCCTACACATGCTGAGAGCAAACTGCTGCATCCCCTGGGCCACTCCGGAGCTCACTATCCTCATCTATCAGTGAGAGAATCGAGTCTACCTTGCAGTGAATCTGTGAGGTCAGAAAGATGGTGCAGAGTTGGGGACAAAGGAAGCACTTCAAGATGACAGTTCTTTCCTCCTTCCCTGCCCCTCCATCTTCTTCTGAGAAAAAGACATCTAGATTCTTAGGAGGGGAGGGAATCTTGGAGAAGAGCATTTAATTCAATGTTTCCAAACAATGTTGGCTCCTTCTTTGAGTGGTTTGAGAAAAGGGGGTCATCAGGGAAAATGAGAAATATTTGAACAGACAAAGCTCACCAAGTGTCTGTGTGTGGAAGGGATCAGAGCCATAGGTACATGGAAGGGAAGGGAGTGCCCTCCAAAACTTCTGTTCCCCAGCACAGCTTGCTGGCATGGCTTTGGCAACCCTTTTCATAAAAGCCTGATCTGGCCTATTGCTGTCATCTTACTGAAGAGTGGGATGAGGGTCTGAAAGGGGAAGGAGAGGGTGCTCATTCCACCCTGGCTCCCATCCTGCATCCTTTCCAACCTGAAGCCCCATCTGCCCCTGACTATGCAAAGAGGAGGACCAGGAGGACCAGGAAGGGTGGGGTCTCCTCTCTGGCTGGAGCTCAGCAAAGAGCTGGAGCCAGATCCCAGGGCCCCTTCACCTTGAAGGAACAGCCCACAGCCCTACTCATGGTGGCAGAGGAAGCTTTAGCTCATTGGTTTCTGTCTGCATTTTTGGCAGCCAGCTGGTTGGCAGAGGGGAGGATGAAAAGGAGAAGGAATAGGAAGAGAGGGAGAAAGAGTGGAAGGAGGAGGAAGAAGAGAAGCAGGGGGAGAAGTAGAAGGGATGAGCTTCATCTCCTGACGGTTTTCTGACAAAGCAGCTTCAGCTCCTGTTTGTCTGACTCCCTGATCTGTCGCTCCCCATGGTGGAAACAAGCAGTGACCTCCAGTTGCCACTGGGCAGGGATGCCAAGTCAACAAAGCCAGCATCAGCTCATCCCGTGGCTCATTCACCTCTGCATTCAGAACAGCTCCCATCTCAGCCCTGCCCTCTCCATCCGGGTCTCAAACCTAAGCATGTCAAGTGGTCCCTTGGGCCTCCTTGCCTCTAGCACCCTCACCCCACCCCTCCAGAGCCTTTTCCCCTGTGACCACATCCAGCCCACATCAGTGCTACCTGAGAGTCACAGAGCCATTGCAAGTCACAGGCTGTCATGCCCAGGGGCCCCAACCACTCGCCCTGCACCTACCTCCCCACCTCCCTCAGGCCAAACTCGCCCTTTGCAAAGGATCTGGGTGTTGTGGGCACTGTGAGGCCAACAGCTGCTATAGTGAAAGGAGAGGAGATGCCTAGTCTGCTGATACTCCAGCCTCCTCTGATCCAGGGAGGCAACTGGGTGGCCCGGAATCAAAAGAAGCTCGAGTAGTTCCTCCCACTCTTCCTCTTCCAGAAAGCTGCCCTGCCCCACCCCAGCTCAGGGCTGTCTTCTGTGCTCCCAGAGCCTCCACCTCCATCATCAAACCGCTTGCCACATCTTTAGAATTATGGACCCTTTCCTGTCTCTCCCACTTGCCTGGGAGCTCTGGGGCAGGGGCTAAGCCTCCTTCATCCTTACATCCCCAGGGCAGAGCCAGGGAGCAGGCAGCTGGCATCCCACGTGCTGCTGCTGTTTGAACGTCTTGATCAAAGGAGGGAGCACATCTTTTTCAAATCACCTTATGGACAGCCAGGGAGGGTAAAAACTAAATCTCCCCAAAGGCCACAGAGGATGAGAGATGTGTGATCAGAAGGGCCTGGCAGGCCAAGAGAGGACAGCACTGGCTAGACGAGCTAGTCCGAGACTCTGAAACTCGATGTTCCAATTCACTTTGGCAACCCCTGGCTGCTTGTCGTGCCAGGGAAGTTATTGACATTGAAATTGAAATTGAAATTGAAATTGAGTGTGTGGGGGAGGAGCCTGCGGGAGCCATGCAAATCAGGGAGAGAATGGAGACATTCCTATTCTGGGAAGCCCTTGATTACCCTGTGTTCCTTACTCCTCATTACTCATAACCTGTTGCCGTAAATTGGCCTTCGTCTTTCCCCAGCGCAAAGGCCACAGCATGGGGCCGGGGGTCTCTGATTCCAACCTCCCTCCTAAATATGGCTCTGTTCTGGGGCATCTACTCTGTGCCCGGCAATATACAAAGAGCTTTATATGGATTCTCCACAGAGGACATCACGTAATGTCGGCTCCACTCGACCCCTCCCATCGGACTCCTCATGGCAACCCTGACAGGTGGGTGGCTAGCCCGTAAGTGAACAACTTCAGCGACAGGGAGATCACTACTTTACTAACAGCCCATTTTGCTTGTTGGACAGCTCCATTGTTACAAAGGTTCTTCCTGAATCAAAATGTGCCTCTCCATCGGTTGCCATGGGTACTGTCCCTCCTCCTCCCTTCCCCCTAAAGCCTCTGTGGGGACACTTCTGTCCGTGGTCAGGAATGCAGACAGGGGGCACTTCATTGTAGCAGAGATGGTCCCCAGGCACTCCCCTGAGGTCAGGGAGACCTGGAGCGACCCTGTCTCAAAGGGGACAACCCAGCTGTCAACCCTCTGCGCGCACGCGTGCTCCATCCCTGCGTGTGTGCTGCTGTCTGTCACTCTCTCCGCCTCATTTGTCACGGCTCTTTCACTCACACGTCACAAAGTGGAGCCCAGGTGCAAAAGAATCAGCTGCAGTCCCAGGGACGGGAAGGCAGATCACAGCAGACTGACAGACAGACACTGCATCAGGCTGGCTTCAGCAAAAATGCAAGCAGCAGGCATGGATCAAGCCTTACAGTGTGTCCCCTTAGGACAGATGGGCAGACAGTCAGGGCAGCAGGCAGAGCCAGGCAATGAGCAAGAAAGAAGTCAGGCAGATAGGCAGACAGGTGACAGACAGGTACTCCTGCTGGAGAAGGGGCCCCTCGTCTTGTGCCTCTGAGGACCCAGGATGACCGCTAGCCTCTGAGCCTTGCATGGGGGACAAGTTCCTAAGCGGACTCTAAGCCCTGGTCACACCCACACACCAGCTTCCCCACCCCAATGAATAGCCTGCCTGTCTCCTACCCTCTCCGCATTCCCCTCAAGTGGCCCCTATATCCCCAGCCTTATGGGCCACTCACCACAGAGCCAGAGAAGCGTCTGGAAAGAGGGTCTGTATCTCCTCCTGGAAACTACCACAGATTGGCCACTGGGGGCATATTTTTAAGAGTAGGGGG
>PVLD010030758.1:0-16493 GCA_004027595.1 Dinomys branickii
GAGAAAGTAGGTAAAAATCTTGAAGACATAGGAGTAGGCAGAGAGTTCATGAAGAAAAATCAAACTGCAAGGGAAGCACTCCAAAGAATCAATAACTGGGACCTCATCCTACTGAAAAGTTTTTGTAACTCTAAAGAAATCACCAGCAAAGTAAAAAGAAAACCCACAAATTGGGAAAAAATCCTAGCTGGCTGTCCCTCAGACAAAGGTCTTCTATCTAGAACATACAAAGTATTAAAAAACATGTACCTGACCAAATTCAAAGACCCAATCCAGAAATGGGCCTCTGAGATGAATACACACTTCTCAGATAAAGAAACACAAATGGCAAATAAATATATGAGAAAATGTTCCACATCCTTAGTCATTCGAGAAATGCAAATAAAAACAACATTGAGATTTCATCTCACCCCAGTAAGACTGGCCAGTATGAAAAAGTCATCCAATAACACATGCTGGCGAGGCTGTGGAGAAATAGGGAGTCTATTACACTGCTGGTGGGAATGCAGACTGTTGCAACCACTGTGGAGAGCAGTTTGGAGATTCCTCAGCAAATTAGGTCTAGAGCTTCCATTCAACCCAGCTATTCCCCTTCTGGGTATTTTCCCAGAAGATCTGAAAGCATCATATCACTCTGATATATGTCCACCCATGTTTATAGCAGCACAATTTGTAATAGCTAAATTGCGGAAGCAACCCAAATGTCCATCCACAGAAGACTGGATTAAAAAACTTTGGCATTTTTATATGATGGAATATTATTCAGCTATAAAAGCGGACAGATTTGGGGCCTTTGTAGGCAAATGGTCACAATTGGACACCATACTCGTAAGTGAAATAAATCAGAGGTACATGTGCAGGCAACATATTGTGTCACTGGTGTAAGAACCTGAGGGTGGGAATATAAACTAAGAGACACGAAGGAAATGTGTTCAAAAGTAAAGAACAGATGGGAGTTGGGAAAGGAGAGAAGAAAGAGGCAAAAATGTATGTATGAATGTATGTATGTGTGTACATATGTGCAGGATGGCTAACATGGTTCTGCTATTGTCTTATGTCACTTAATGGTATGGAATAGTTGATGACGGGTTGTTTGATCAATCTTGTATGTCTATATTTGTTCTCCGGAGCATACATTTTGAAGATATCAATATGCAATGCAACAACTATTGTTGGTTTTCTGTTGCTTTGTCTATAATTCAATTCTGATTATATGGTTATTGAGCTACTTTGTCTCTCTTTGTTAATGCTTTTCGTTTTTTTTTCTTTCTTTTTATGTTGCTGATGATGTTCTTTTTGCTTTCACACTTTAAAAAGAAGTTGTACTACTGAGTTAGTTCACTTTATTGTAAGGAATAGTTGATGATTAATTGTCTGATCAATTTTGCTTGTTTATATCTGTTTTCCTGAATATACACTTAGAAGTTATCGATATGCAATGCAACAACCATTGTTGATTCCCTGTCACCTTATCTGTAACTCAGATTCATTTGTACTCTTCTTATGCTACTTTGTGTATATTTGTTAATATCTTTTTGTTTTTATACTTAAAAAAATTTTCTCTATAAATTGTTCCTATTCAAGCTCCCATCTCAAAATGCTGATTAAAATATCCAAACCCTCACAAATCCACATTTAAATTTCCAGGTGCCAAGCATCAGACTCAATCCTACAACCAGATAGAGTAAAAGAGCTACTCTTACAGAGATGAGGGAGACAGGGTTGTAGTGCAAAATATTTGTAAAAATTATCCAATAACCTCTCAGAGAACACTTGTTGCTTCACCCTGGATATATCTAAAACTTATCATTTATAGAATGTGTGCTGGCTTTTTATTTCCTTGGGAAGGACCTAGGTACGATATAGAGGCCTTGTTTTTATGAACAGAGAAGACACAAGCGTTGCCTCATGTTCCATCTAAAACAGAAAGCTGTAATATAGAAGAATTATTCATTTTTGTATTTTTAGTCGATTTTCCCAGATTTAGGGAAATTGGCTTACTAAATAATTGCTACTAAGAATATCTATATCAAATTCTTTGGAGAAAAGAATGTTGAAAATGGCTAATGCTTTTTTTTCTAGGAACAATTCTTTCTAATGGCAAAAGCATGGATCTCACTCTACTGTCCATCACTGAAATGAGCTTTAGGCACACGTGTTTCCACTTGTTACAATTTGAAGCATTTCCAGCACACCAATAGGTGGCAATACAAGATAAGGAAGAGAAAAACATGGAAAATATCCTCAGGAAAATTTATAAGTAGAAGTAAATTCTATATTTAAGTCTCATTTTTCCTAAACAGATAAGCCTAAATATTTTTCCAGAAAATCATTGTGAGATATGAGGACATGTACACTTTCTTTTAGGAATTAGTAGGAGAAATAGTACTAGTCAGTACTGACATCCCCTGAAAGCTTGCTATTTAAATTTATACACAGGATTATATTATTTAGAGTTACGTTAGAGCTCTGTTAGAACCATCAATATTTTGGAGCATGTTTGGCTTTTGAAAATGTAGGGCCATATATTGAACACCCAGACCCACAGGAACACACACCACATGCACAAAGCAAAGATGACCTCATCAGCTTAGACATTCAAGGAAATTACTTACAAATCAAGATATATAGGCAGGAATTGTTGCTTAGGCATCCATTTCAGTAGGACATCTATTCTTTCTTTTATAATTTGCAACACGAGGAATTGAGGTGCAATGCGGAGACCATTTTAGTTGGCTTCCCACATTTCCTACATCTTATATAACAATGATTCCTATAGGTACAGTTATGGCTTGTATTGAAATGCACCCCTACCAAAAAAATCTCACGTGGTGATAGGTGAGGAGCTTTGAAATTGCCTGGATAAGAGTGTGTGATTATGTGTTAAATGTGTACTACTGGGGCTAAGGGTGTGAATAATGGAAGCCCCAACTTGGGTGTGGCTAGCGCAAATCAAGTGGCTTGTAGCCTATATGGAATATGAAGGGACAGAAAGAAGGCAGGTTTGCTGGTGCTGCTTGTGGTCTTCTGTCTAACCGCCATGCCCTGAGCTGTTTCTCCTCTGTGATGCCCCTCTACCATGCCACTCTGCCTCCTACCCAGCTGACCATGAACTGAAACCACTATAAATTGAGCTGAAATAAATATTTCCTTCTTTTACTTTGGAAATTGGATATTTCACCTCAGCAATGACAAAAATAACTATTACAAATTGTAGTACTGAAAATGGGGTCATTCCTGCAACTATGTCTGACCATGCATTTCAGGAGTCTTTGGAACTGGCTTGTGGAAAGCATTTGGAAAGGTGTGTAGATGCCAGCTGAAAAAGGAGCCTGATATGCTTTAATCTAATAGTGTTGAGAGATTCTGGTAAGAGCTCAGAAGATCAGAATTCTGATAGAAACGCAGCTGGTAGAGACCAGGCTCAGGGGGTTTTAGTGAGAAACACAGACCACATTGACTATTCAACTCCAGATCACGTGTGCTATTGTCCGGCAGAAAATTTCTCTGCACTTTGCCCATGACCAGAGTCTTTTCAGATGACTGAAATTAAGTGTAGTGGAGTAGCTAATTGGATGAAAGAAATCTCTAAGCAATCTAATGTTTAGGCAGTGGCATGGCTGAAATTTGGGGCTTTTAGCTAGATCTATGTTGAAAATTATCATAGAGCCCAATAGAATGATTTAAAATATTTTCAATTTGGCTGGAAAGAAGCTTTAATAAGTTGCAGACTGCAAAGTTGGAGCAGAGGACAACTTCTTTGCTGACAAGAAAGAGGATAATAGAAAATATGACTTGAGGACATTAGAAGAGCCAGCAAGATTACAGAATTTGCAACGTCAAAGTTTCAAGGGTGAGATTTTGCTTTGACAAAAGGGCCCCAGAGCACGATGTTCCAGAATGGCCACAGCCTAAGGAAGTAGTTTCTCAGCATTTGGATCAGAGTACTTAGTAATCCAGGCACTTCACCCCTCTAGTCAAGAGAGAAGGAAGCCTGACTATAGCTTCAGCTGTTGGCAGACCTTTGTGTCATCTACGTGGTGCTTGTTTTAGTTTCATGAAGAATACAAAAATTAGAGATCAGGGAGTCTTCCTCCAGATTTCAGAAAAAATCATGGGAGGCAAGACAGCGCATCCCTAAAAAGGCAGTGTCTGAACTTGTGAGTGTGAAGCCCGAGGTGTAGCAGAGATTCTAAAAACTTGGAGAATCAAGGAACATGGGTGGTCTGAGGAAAGCTGCAAGGAGTGAGCAAAGTTGGCCCAAGACAAAAACCATGGGAGCTATAAACACTGGCAGTACCATGGAAGCAGAGGCTCTCAATAATGTTGGAGTTGACATTTTGCCAGTGATTGCTCCAGGTGCTGGGTATAGAGCAAGGAGTTAATATTTGTTGCTGGATTTTGTTCTTGTTTTATTCCCATTCTTTCTGTCACTCTATTTGTAACTTTTGGAATGCAAATGTTTATTTTGTGCTTTTCTATGTTAGAGGTGTTTAAATTTCTTTACATTTGAGGAGTACCTTGCAGCTAAGAATTTGCCTTAAATCTCAAAGGATACTTTAGACTTGGTCTTAGCAATGATGAAAGTGTTATGGTTATGACAGCTCTTAGAAATGGACTAAATTCCTTTTACTAAAGAGTTGTACATGAGAGGGGGCACAATTGTATGGCTTGTATCTACATGTTCCTCAAAAACCTCATGTGCTTATAGGTGTGAAGTTTCAAAAATGGCTGGATTAGGTTGAGTGATTGTTTATTAAGGGTGTGATAGTGGGAATAAGGGTGTGGATAATGGAAGTCCTAACCTGAGTTTTCCTGATACCAATCAATAGACTTATATCCTATGCAGAATATAAAGAGATGGAATGAAGGTAGGATTGCTGCTGCTGCTTGCTGTCTTCTGCCTGCCTGCCATGCCCTGAGCTGTTTCTTCTCCATAATGCATTTCTGCTATGCCACCCTGCCTTGTAATCAACTGACCATACACTGAAACTTTTACAAATTTTCAGCTGAAATAAATATTTCCTTCTGTTACACTGAGTTTCAGGTGTTTTCTCTCAGTGATGGGAAAACCAACTAAGACAGGTTCTGGATGCTAGAAAAGAAAAAGCAAAATCTTTTGTCTAAATAGGTTTCCTCTTCCTCCTTCACTGCAACATGTACTAATGCAAAGAGTAGTTCTTTGAAGACTGATGCAGGGTTTTTTTTTAATTGAGGTGTTTTTCACATGTAATCCCTTTTTGTAAATGTTTTCTGTCTTCACAATTTAAAATGGTGTCTAGCCTATAAATAGCTCAGCAAATTTAGCAATGAATTAAGGTATAAATGATGAAAAAACATTAATCTCCAAATCAATTACGTATTTTCTTAATGTTGTTATAAAAGTGATAAATTGCTAGCCTAGGTAGAAAAACAAATAAATAAAATTAATTGGTGCAAAATTTACACATTGGCGTCAATCACATGTAGAAATAGAAAAGTAAAGATATCCAGTCCTCACCAAAACTGTGAATTTGGCCAAATGGATCTTTGCCACTCCTCTTCTGTATCAATACCCATTTATTTCTACATAAGAAACAAATGACGTAGTGGGAAAGTACGTGAGTTTTGACCAAATAGAGCTTGGTTGCATTCTAGAATTCGATTGGTTAATTTCTAACATATGTTCTTAATTGATTCACTTTTCTCGGAATTTTAGTTACTTAATTTGTAAAATAGGGAAACATACCTATCTTAAAGCGTTGTCAAGAGGATTCAGGGAAGTTCAAAATTCCTAACACAATATCTGGCATACAGATATTCAGTAAATATTTCATTCCTTTCTTTGCTATGAAATTCTCTCAAAACAATTTCATGAATTGTGTATTATTACTGTCATCATCATGTTAAAATTGTGGAAGTGGAAGCTCACTGATTTTAAACAACATACCTAGATAAGTAAAGGTGTAGATGGAATGGTTTGTAAGCAGATCTTGACATTTCAGTATCTACTTTCCACCACTGCAGTGTATGAAATAACAATTGTATTTTGTGTTATTCTTAGAGAAGTCATAGAATATTTGTTGCCATATCTTCAAAATTTGGTTAATTTGGGCACACACATACACACATGCATGCAAACACACACAGAGCTAGGAAGGGAAAAATATTTACATTTGCAAGTATTGGAGAGTCCTTTGTTAACACTGTCAGAATTAAAATCTTCAGTGTTCCTTATTAACACTAAATTTAGCCAAAGTACTCAATCTTTGCACTCCTGCACCTCCAGCACTGAAATAGGGTGTATTACTAACTCTTGTTTCATAGGCAAGTTTTTAGGATTCCCTAAAATTCATGTGGGATGCTTTCCCTCACATAAGTCTGTTTGATTAGTTTGATTACTATTTTAGCTATTATGACTACTCTGCATAGCAGTTGTATTCACAGAAACCCAGGAAAATTTGACAAAGAAAGACTGTGTATGTTTTTATTAAAAATATCGCACTATTAAGCACATTTAACTTTATATGTCTTAGCTGGCTCCTCTGTTTATACTCTCCCTTCTGTGCTAAGCAACTGTAGAAAGAGTCTGAAACTGAAGCTAAGTTAGAACACTATTAATACTTTCTAGTTTGACTACATTGCTAACATTATTTTTTTGAGACAAGATTTCACTATGCAGCTCAGGCTGACCTCACTTTGAATTCACTTTGTAGCCCAGGCTGCCCTTAAACTGGCAGGTTCCTCCTGCCTCAGTCTGCCACAACATAGAATGGCAGGCATGGGCCACTATGCTAAGTATTACATTGCTAGCATCTTTTAAACCAGTAAGTTAATACATATTCAGTATATAAATTTAATGAGTGTGGAGTTATGTAAACTAAAATTATATCACATTTGTTTACTGGAGTGTAAGTTAGGCATTAGGCAATCCAATCTAATAAGATTGAAAGTTGAGGACTGGGAGTAAGTATGAGTCAGCAAAATTTAGAGATTTTTTCTAAGGAGTTTTCATCACTGAAAGATTTTTTCAGTATTGGGTATTGAACCACTTTTAGAATACATAAAGTACCAAATGATAATTAGAAAAACTGGCAGACATGATTAAAATAAGCACAATCTTTTACTGAATATCATTTTAGGTTATGAATGTTCTATTAATGATTCAATGAAAGAAGGTTTGACTAAGCATCAAAAAGATAAATATATAAGGTAGGTTTTGTAATATCCAATAATTTTATAATGCAATTTCTTCATAATATACTATGCTTTCAGAAATTATAGCTTTATTTACAAAGTCTAGGGGTAAAACTTCGGATACATATTTATCAGTAATAAAATAGTGATGTAAATTAAGATAAATATATTTTGTGCACCTCTACCTCATAAGGCAGTAGCAAAAATTCTATAAAACATAGAAGATGAAACAAGATCTTTGTCAACTAAGTGTATTATAATGAGAATTTCAAAATGGACAGTAGTTTTGAGAGGGGACTCACTACTCTGTGCTAAACTCTAAATTACATTTTTTTGAGTTTTTATTTATAAGGCAGAGTGATAGACTTCAAACTGTTAAGAAATGGATATCAGGCAAATGGACTTTTACAAAAATGCCCTAAGAAGAAGGAAATGGGAAAAAGAGAGGAAGGGGAAGTAAAAAGAATCAAGATATGGTATATATGTATACCAATATGCCATGATGAGTATATTCATTATCTGTCAAAAACATAAAATAATAAAAATTTTTAAAATCTCTGAAATTTTCTACTGAAGATAATAGTGTTATCAGGTAATATCTCTCATGGTTTTATTTTCACCTAGTGAGTCATTTTTTTCAAGCTCACCAGAGCTTCAAAAACTAATAGCACCCACTACAATGTTGCACTAAACCTAGTTACATCCTTCCCTTCAATGAACTAGGACATTTGCTTTCCTGTTAGCCTAAGGGAATGGGTAGTGACATGAGGTACTAACAGCATTTTCTTTCTCACTTAGCAGACAGATTTGTGAGCATCTTACGATCTCTAAGAGAAATATTACAAAGTAGAAAGTGTACAAATATTCCCAGGTCCTAGAACAAGATAATAAAATCTTGAATACCTGGTTAGTTTTTCTTTCCTGTCATAGTTTTGATATTAAATAAGCTAGTACAAAATCCCCTTACCAAAACTTTGTGCTACATGAAGAGAGGATTACCACACAGCACACGACTATGAAATGACACATGAGATAGTATTTCTCAATGATCATCTGGCACAGAAATGTAAAGTGTGTTAAAATAAAACTTTTATGGTGATAAGAAAAATAGAGCTGTTGCGTACTGATGTACTGTTTAGTTTTTCTCTTCCCTCTCTCTTCATATCTAGAAGATTAGACACTTCACCTAAATCAATAAAGCACCACTGCTATGTACCATCTACTGAAATGAAAAGGTTGCACGACTTAGAAAATATAGTAAATATAGTTGTTAAAAAATAAGAGCCTACCTCTAAAATAACACCTATTGGCTTAATGTGGATTTTGACAATCAATTCATCATATAACCATATATATATATGTAGAAGGAATATGCCTACCCATGAGTTATTTGTCTCCATTGTATGTGTTTTTAGTCCTACTTTGCTGCTGTTCTGTTCTTTGCTATAAAAACCTTAAAATTTTACTGATCATGTGGTGTAACTCATGTCACAAGAAGTAACAGTGTCTGGGAAATGGGTGAGATAATTTTTACACTTGTAAAACAGTGTAGAATCATAGACTCTTACCGCTGCTGTACAGCCTTATCTGATCATGTTTTGGATCCTGCTGCATATACCTGCATCATTCTCTCACTAGAATATTTCTCACCGTGTTGTCCTACCAGGAACTTTCCCATTTAATTCTAGGCCTCTTTTGTTAAAGACTGGAGGGCCTTCATGAATTTAGCTGTTAAACTCTCTCCATTAACTGCTGTCCATCATCTTGTCCTTTGAATCACAAGGAGGCATAACCCTGTGTGTTGCTGTGGTAAAGGTATGGTGAACAGAGAGAAGTGGTCAAAGAAGATGATAGTAACTCTGTATTATCTCTAATGTTTTACCTAATAATTATTTTTTATTCTCTATAATGCTTTGAACAATGTCCCATTTTTAAATCTGGTAATCTGAGCAATGTAGATGAAGATAACAATATATAACAACCACTGTTAATTCCTATCATTTTGTTTTGAAACACTGTATCATTAATGTGCTTGCTTTGTTTTGTTTATGTGTGTGATGTTGGTGTGCTGTTATTGTTCTTTTTTTCTTTTCCTATTCTCTTCACAATAACAAAAGGGATGATGGTAGAATGAAATGTAGAGAAAGATAACAATTGCCTTGAATTTTGCACAGCTTATACAACAGAGGAATCATGCATATGCCTAACTTCTTTGGATTACAGAAGGAGAGAATTTTGTAAATTCACTTATTTTCTTGTCCTTTTGAGATAGGTTCTCACTATGCAGTTGAGAGTGGTCTTGAGCTCACTTTGTAGCTCAGGTGGGCCTCCAACTCACAATGATCCTCCTGCGTCAGCCTCTAGAGTGAGGGGATTACAGGTGCGTGCCACCACAGCTGGACTAAATTTACTTTTAACAGCTCTATATTTTTGAATTGCTCTGCCCCAGGCAAGTTGAAGTGACTTATCTGATTGATAAACAGCTGCAGGGTTGGCTTAGCTACATCTTTCTCTACTCTGGAAATAGGCCCGCCCATCAGGAAATACTGTTCTCTAAATCTGGAAGGAAAGAAACCTGTCTTGGCTCAGCACTGCTAAAAATCAATGATTTAGAAAGTCTGATTTTGGGGTTTGTTTTTAACTAGTACACCAGTTAACTGAACTAAAGTTATATTATTCTACTTATACTACAAAAATAACAGAAGTGATTGTTTTCTCTGTGCTTCTCCTTTTCTTCAAATTTCAGTTTTGTCAGAACTAGCACAAGAAAGTTCTCAAAGACATTTAAAATATACATGAGAATGAAGTGAAAAATTGAGTGAAAAACACATTTTATGGTTTCTTTCACAATTTCTACTAAAGGAAAAGGAAAGAACAGCTTCCAACTTTAACTTTTATACCTGGAAAAATATTAGGAAATATCTCTTCCACACTAAAAGTTTAGTTAAAAGACATGTTAATTCTTGAATTCTGGTCATGCTGTAGTTAGCATTTGAAATCTGAATTGTGTTGAAATTTTACATGTTTTAATAGGTAAATTACATAAAGAATACAGTTGGTTGAAAAATATCATGGAGTGATCATAAATATTTTCAGATTTCTTATATATAAAATGTAATTTTCATACTACTGGAAGCATATTTGCTTTCTAATGGTTATAACTTTAAGCAATGACTTAATAACACCCCAGAATACAAATACACACAGCTTCCTGAAGTCCATAAAATAAGTTTTAATTTAAAAAATGTACATGCCACATTAATTTTCAAACAGTGATATTGGGGAATAAAATAACTCTGCAGATCTAGTAAAAGTTCTGAAGTGTTATAACTCATTGTTTAAATAATAGTAATAAGAATAAAAACCTCGTACTGGAGAAAGACTTTTCTTCTGCGTAACAGTATGTGGAGCACAAAATTTGATAGTATTAGAAATTGTCAACAAAGTGATATTGACACACTAAACAGGGACTTTCTCAAGAATAGAGTGACAAGGAAAGAAATGAGAAAAAGTAATTTCAGCACATGAATCATCAGCTAGAATAATGAAGACTTCATTGAAGCATAAGTTAGTACGTATTTTCTCTCATGCATTAGCCCTTTTAGAGCTTTTCAAGTTTATAGATTATTCCAATAGATAATTTCATGCCAGAGAATGTACTGACAGCTGCTCTTTTAAAGATTTTAAAAACACTTCACAAGTAACTTTACAAAGAAGAAATAGTATGAGAATCAATAAATACCATTATATTAAATTCAAAAGTTTCTGTACAACAAAGAAAACAACCGAGTTAAAACACAACCTAGGGAAAGGAGAAAAGAAAGAGGCAAAAATGTATGTATGTATGTAAGTATATACATATGTGCAGGATGGCTAACATGATTCTACTATTCTATTATGTCACTTAATGGTAAGGAATAGTTGATGACTGGTTGTTTGATCAATCTTGTATGTCTATATGTGTTCTCCTGAGCATACACTTTGAAGATATCAATATGCAATGCAACAACTATTGTTGGTTTTCTGTTGCTTTGTCTATAATTCAATTCTGATGATACTGTTATTGTGCTACTTTGTGTCTCTTTGTTAATGCTTTCCGTGTTTTTTTTCTTTTTTCTGTTGTTGATGTAGTTCTTTTTCTGTCACACTTAAAAAAAAAGAAAAATTATATAAAAAATATGTAAGTATGTATGTATATG
Source organism: Dinomys branickii (assembly GCA_004027595.1). Lineage (NCBI taxonomy): Eukaryota > Metazoa > Chordata > Mammalia > Rodentia > Dinomyidae > Dinomys > Dinomys branickii. The sequence continues at coordinate 11,376 of PVLD010030758.1, forward strand.
CAGCATATCTAACATAGTTGTACTACTGACTTAGCTCACTTTATTGTAAGGAATAGTTGATGATAAATTGTTTGATCAATTTTGCATGTCTATATCTATGTTCCTGAATATACACTTCAAAGTTATCAATATGTAATGCAACAACCATTGTTGATTCTCTGTCACCTTGTCTGTAACTCAGTTTCAATTGTACTATTCTTATGCTACTTTGTGTCTGTTTGTTAATATGTTTTTATTCGTTTACTTTTAAAATAATAAAAAAACCACACAACCTACAAAATTGGAAAATATTTTCCCATCTTTTCCTTAGAAAAGGGACTGAAATCCAGAATATATAAAGAAGTCATAATAATTAAAGCCTCTCAATAAATGACCCAATCAAAATAGGCAAGTAAAATTAATAACGAATAGACAATTCAGAGTACAAATGGACAATAATTGTATGAAGAGACATTGAACATTTTTGGCCATTACAGAAATGCAAATTAAAATAATACTGAGATTATATATTACCTCAGAAAGAATGGCTATCATCAGGAAATCAAATAATGACAAATGCTGGTGAGGTTGAAGGAAAAAAAGAATATTCTACCTTGGTGGTGGGGATATAAACTAGTACAGTGACTATGGAAATCAGTGAGGAGAGTCCTCACAAAACTAAAACTAGAAATTCTATATGACACAGCTGTTCTCTTACTGTTTAACTTCTGAAAGTGTTAAAGACATAATACTATCTGATACATACATGGCCATAGTTGTAACAGCACAATTCATAATAGTTAAACCTTGAAAGCAGCCTATATGTTTATGAACAGATAAATGGAAAAAGGAAATGTGATATATTTGTACAATGGAGTACTACTCTGGCACAAAGAAAGGTAACAGCTGTCTGTAGGAAAGTGGATGCACCTTGATCCCATAATATTCAGTGAGATAAATCAGATATGCAAGTTTAAATACTGCATGATTACACTTATATGAAAAAACACAAACTATAAAGGAAACGCAAAATAAAAGGTAGATAATAGGAAGTAGGGAGAGAGACCTTTCTCAATGGAAAGGAGATCAAGGCACGGAGGGAAGGTAGGCGAAGGGAGCAACTGGTGTTGGAAAAATAAATTAAGCTGTGTTATACAAATGTTACAGTGTCATACAAAGAATTAAATATTATGTGCTACAAATATATACTGATAAAATTTTTTAAAAGCATAGTATTCAGATCCTTAAATAGCAATGAATGTAGCAGCCTTTTGGGTGACAACAGATAAAGAATAACAAAAATCTAGAGATACTGTCTTAAAGAATAGCTTAGCCACAGGAATCATCAGCTTTATCATCTTATATATTCATATATTTATACTCTTAGTTGACATACATTCATGATATGGAGAGAATTCAACTATATAAGGAACTGAGAGGACTAGTCCAGGATTTGTTATTGAGCTCTATCAGCTGATCTCAGCCATGTAGGACCACTGAGTTTGAGTTTCTTCATGTGTAAAAGATAGGTGCTTGGTTCTTTAACATTTTTCATTCTGAACATAGCAATTTTATTATTTTACTAACTGTGAATAAAAAATGAAAACAGGATGACAAAATTTTATGGTATAATTATTGCTAAAATGGTCCATGGGAATCTGGAAATACATATTTCTAGCAATCAGATATAATTCTTTGGTATTAAAACTGACATTGAACAGAAGAAGCAATAATTCTATGTAACTATATTTATATACGGAAGAATTTACAAGAACAGCCTTTGTAGGATGTTCTGACACTGCTAGAGTTAGTCATTTTTTTACTTAAATTTTTATTACCAAGCTTTCATCTGTATTTTGCTTAAAGGAAGATTAAAGGACCCTTTGGGTGGCAGGCAATAATTTAATTTTATTGTTCATAAAATGAACTAAACATAAGATTTATAGGAAATTAATTGGAAGAAAGTTAACTGTATAGAGAACTTTTTCCTTCTCCAACATGTGGACATATATTTTAAGCTATGAGCTTTACAATGTAATCAAATGAATTACACTTTTATACATGCTATGATAGCATATCAACATATTTTTCTTTTAGCTTCCTTCTATCTCAATGAAGTGGAGGGAGAGAGAAAGATAGAGAAAAAGAGAGAAGGGGAATCCGCCTATTTCTGATAGGACATGTTTTCATATTTAAGACCCACTCAAGTAATCAAAGACTTTCTCTGTTTCAAGATCCTTAAATGCATCACAATTGAAATGATCTTTTCTCATAAAAGATAAGATGTATGTGTTCCAAGGGTTTCTTTAAACAGTAAAAGGGATTTCACATTTCAAGTCATACACAATAAGTATATATTATTATTTCCACACTTCTCTTAAAAATGTTTTCTTTTGAAAACTGGGGTCTAGATAACTTTTCTTACCATTTGTGATTATAATCTCTAGCCAAGCGATTTCTGTCTGGATCCCCATATTGATTAATTTTGCTTCCCAATATCACCCTGGTTCTATCACCATTCTAAGTTATAATCTTTGCTTTTTAGTGTTCAATTTCCATCTCCAATAATATTGTCTTACGTGATGCTATTGTGACTAAAACAGTGTTGATCTAGCAAAAGTTTGTCTTTGGTGAATACTTATATGTTCTATTAACTACCTCTAAACAATGACTGTGACCCATTGTATAAAACTGAAGAGACCAATATCTTGCAGTGCCGTGTAATATATAACATTGTTATGGATTCTGTTTATATGTCCCCTTAAACCTTCATGAGGTAATAGGGAGGGAGTTTTGAAGGTAGCTGGATTACAGTATGTGATGTGGGTATTAAGAATGTGAGGCTGGGATTAAGGGTGTCAAATCCTGGGTGCAGGTGGCATCACACAGTAGTTGGACAGCTTGGATGGAGTGTAAATGATAAATTATAAAATTATAAAATTAACTAAGAGAGATTTTGCTACAAGAGAAGTGGGGTAATTGTCATGACTGTACCTGACCATGTGAACTGGCTTGCAGGAAAAACTTGTAGAGGTTACGTGATTCCTGCTGAAGAAGCAGCCATAGAATGTTTTAAGTTGTATGTGATGTGAGATTCAGGTGAGAGCTCAGAAGGCCAGAATTCAGATAAAATTGTAGCTGTTAAAGACCAGGCTCAAGAATTTTCATTTAGAGGGTTGGGGATATAGCTCAGTGGAGTAAGCACCTACCTGGCAAGCACAAGGTCCTGAGTTCAATCCCCAGTACCACCAAAAGAAAAAAAATTTTCATTTTGAAACAAGAACTGCATTGACAGTTGGACAATATACATGTTTGCTACCCTTTGTCAGAAAGTTTGCCAGCATTTTGCTCATAACAGAAACTTTTCAAGAGACTGAGATTAAAAGGAATGCACCAATTGATCTTACAGAAGAAATTTCAAGGCAGTCTAATAGTGAGGGTGAGATGTGGCTGCACTTGGGGGCTTATCCATATCTATGTTGAAAATCAACAGCAAAAAAACCTCAGTAGAATGATTTAAAATATTTTAAGTTTAGCCAGAAATGAAGCTCCAGTAAATTTGCAAATTACAAAGATGGGGCCGAGGACAGCTCAGTTGCTGAGATAAAAGAAGACAATAGAAAATATAACCTGAGGACATTACAAAAGCCAGGAAGACTCATACCTTTGCTGTACCCCACCACACCTTTGTGGGAGCCAAGATGAGCCCTGGACAGCTTTACATACCTCAGAGAGCCTCTTGAAACCACCCCCACCAGTGTGGGAAACATGCTGAGCCCCAAAAAGCTTCAGGAGCATCAGCAACAGCACCACCTTCCCAACACTGCAAGAGCCATGCTAAGCACCAGGGAGATTTGGATCCTTGCCCCAACACTCCCACACCATCATGGGACTGAAGCTGAGTTCTAGGGAACCTCCAGATCTTCTGAAATGACAAAACACAAAGGAGAAAAATGCAATCTTAGACCTCCACACCTCCCAGAACAAGTCAAGGAGAAATTGATAGAAGAGCTTAGAAGTCATATACATGAAATTTCTGAAATGTTAGCAACTGAAGTACAGAAACTCTCCACCAGACCATAGAAGAAATCTGAGCAGAAATCAGGTGAAAAAAAAGAATGGCAATGATAATAACAGATTTGCTCTGCATATCTAAAGAAGACATAGATTAAAAAATAGAAGAGCATAGAAAAATGATGGAAACATTGAATGAACAGTACAGGAAAGAATTAGAATGCATGAAATGGATTCCAACAGGTATCCCCAAAATTAAAAATTCCATCAAAAGCTGGACAAACTATTTGAACAAAGCTGAAGATAGACTTTCAGATCTTGAGGACCGCATTGCAGCTAAAGATCATGAAAGGATCTCTTAAAAATAGCAAGGAACCAGCAAATAACAATTCAACAGCTGTAAGATGACACACAAAAAATGTAAGATTAATAGGCATCAACAAAACAGCAGGAGTCAGCACAAATGACATAGAAAGAGTATTTGCAGAAGAAATACTAGAAAATTTCCCAAGCATGGAAACAGAATCTGACATACAGATAATTGGGGCATATAAACTCTAATTAGCCATAATCAAAATGAATCTATATCCAGATATATTATATTATATTATATTATATTATATTACATTACATTACATTATATCATACTCTAAGATCCCAGAAATTCAGCCAAAGAACAGAATGATAAAATCTGTCAGAGAAAAGAAACAGATCACCTAAAACAGAAAGTCCAGTAGAATCATGGCAGATTTCTCAACACAAACCATCTAGTTAAGAAGAGCTTGGAGTGAAGTATTTCAGGTCCTGAAAGAAAACAACTTCAAACTGAGATTGATGGAACCTACAAAACTATCCTTCAAAATTAATGGAGAAATAAAATATTTCCATGAAAAAGAACAACTAAAGAAATTCATGAGGGCCAAACCAACCCTACGAAGAGTATTAAAAAATACATAGAAATTAAATGACACCTTTCTGAATGGTCAGTGAGTCACAGATGAAATTAAAGAAGAAATTAAACATATTTCTCCAAAAAATTGGGCAATCAAGGAACATTTATGATCTGGGGAAAGCTGCAAGGAGTGAGCAAAGTTGGCCTAGGAGAGAAGCCATGAGAGCTGAAGC